>JAJNMT010000006.1:0-129566 GCA_025685495.1 Huntiella abstrusa
TTTTGTTCTACCGAGCCTCCGTGCTTATTCGCTGACCTTTTTTCTCGTTTTGTTTTAACCCTGTGTCTATTCTGCACACTGATTGGTCTGGTCTCGTGTCATTGCTGCAGACAGTCTTTTGCATTTTGACTACTGACAAGACCACGTCAATATTTTGTGCATCACCAGAACACTCAACAATCTTCACTTTTCTTTGGCATCACCGAAAACGAACACGCTGCCCCTTGAATCGACTGCCCCGCAGTGCTCGCAGTGAGACTTCGTCCCTGGCATTTGGATTGGCCCTTGTCCTGTACTGTCTGTCACCATATCCAACAACGACACCTTGCCTTGCGCTTGCTAGGGCCTGGCTTGAACTCTAGTCGCCACTTGTTCTGGTAATTTTTGCCTGGTCTTTTTTCTTTTCTTTTTCCTTTGCTACCGCCACGAGCCTCACGCTCTTCACGACGGGCTTCTGTTCCATAACCTTCCGACAAACCCCGAAATACGCGTTACGACCCTCATATATTCTCCATACCGCGATAAATAATGACGGCAGCCGTCTCGACCCCTCGTCGCGACGCTTCCCCATCCCCCAGTCTTCCAGCCATCAGTCTGAGTGCGGAAAACGACATCATGTCTGGTGCCGCACAGCCCGGCACTTCCCCCGCCAAAATGCTTTTCAAGCCGCCTACCGATGAGGAGACTGCCCGTCAACGTTTCCGGGATGCTCAGTTTGGTCCATTGACCGACCCCACCGATCTTTACGTCAGCAAGCACCACGGTGAACCACTGGCTGCTCCCATCATCGACGAGCCTGCTTTATACTACATCTTGACGACATATGCCAGTTATCTGTTCTTCATCTTGCTGGGACACGTCCGTGATTTCTTCGGTAAACGCTTTGGTGACAAGGAGTTTTATGCCCCGCTCAAGGCTCATAATGGATATGCGCCACTCAACGAGGACTTTGACAGTTTCTATGTCCGCCGTCTCAAGACTAGACTCGACGACTGCTTTGCGCGCATGACTACCGGTGTTCCCGGTCGCTTCATCAAGGTCATGGACCGTTTCTCCAACGACTGGAACCGTTCATTCGTCTACACCGGTACCGCCACCGAGACTTTGAACATGAGTTCGTACAACTATCTTGGTTTCGCCCAGTCGGAAGGTCCCTGTGCTGATGCCGTTGAAGATTCGGTTGCGAAGTATGGTGTGGCTTGCAACAGCCCTCGCGCTGATGCTGGTACCTCAGATCTGGCCTTGCAGGTGGAGGATGAAATTGCGCGGTTCGTCGGCAAGGAATCTGCCATGGTTTTCTCCATGGGTTTCGTTACCAACTCGAGCTCGTTCCCGGCTTTGGTTTCCAAGGGTTGCTTGATTATCTCGGATGAGCTTAACCACTCGTCTATCCGTATCGGTGCGCGTTTCTCGGGCGCTGTGATTCGTTCATTCCAGCACAACGATATGCACGACCTTGAGAAGACCCTTCGTGATGCTATTGCCCAGGGCCAGCCCCGTACTCATCGCCCATGGAAAAAGATTTTGGTTGCTGTCGAGGGTTTGTACTCCATGGAGGGTACACTTTGCGATCTGCCTGGTCTCCTGGCCCTGAAGAAGCGCTACAAGTTCTACCTGTTCATTGATGAGGCTCACTCTATTGGTGCCCTTGGTCCCCGTGGCCGTGGTGTTTGCGATTACTTTGGTATTGATCCCTCCGAGGTTGATATTCTCATGGGAACTTTGACCAAGTCGTTTGGTGCCAACGGTGGTTATGTTGCGGCCGACAAGAAGGTTATTGATCAGCTCAAGAGCACTAATGCCGCGACTCAACTCGGTGAGGCTCCTACGCCTCCAGTTCTTATGCAAATTCTGGCTGCTCTCAAAATGATTACTGGTGAACTGTTCCCTGGTCAAGGCAAAGAAAGACTTCAGCGTATCGCCTTCAACTCCCGGTATCTGCGTCTTGGTCTTAAGCGTTTAGGCTTCATTGTCTACGGTCATGATGACTCTCCAATTATCCCCATGGTCGTTTACAACCCTGGTAAAATGGCGGCCTTCTCCCAAGAAATGCTTAACCGGAAGATTTCCGTTGTCGTTGTCGGATACCCCGCCACCCCGCTGATTTCATCACGTGTGCGCTTCTGCATTTCAGCTGCGCATAACAAGGAGGATATGAACAGACTACTGATTGCTTGTGATGAGGTTGGTGATCTTTTGCAGTTGAAGTACTCTTCAGGTATTGCTGGTGGTCAGCCGCCGTTACCTGCCGGTGTTACTCCCGAGACGGAAATGGAATGGCGGAAGAAGAATGGAACAGTGGGACAATATGTTGCGCCTAGATGGAAGATTGAAGATGTTTTGAGGGATACTGCTGCGGATGTTAAGCATCCTTTGCGGTAAAGGCGAGATAATGGTCTGAGGGAGGGGTTCTTTGTTCTCTATTGTTCTTTTTTTTCACTTATTATTTTTAACTTTTGGTATGATGAATGTTGTATGTACATAGGACGCGGCGGCCGAATAGAGCTTAATTTGTAGATGGTACGTTACATATGAAAAAGAGGCACGTGAACCGAGGATGTAGGGTTGGGGTTCATGATGAGGTCAAGGCTTGTCTCTACGTAAGGGGTAACTCTGAATTATTCAGACATGTGATTGGACATTGTGATTGCTGATATAATGACGTTGAAGTAGTTGAATGGGATTCTTTTATAATGGGGTCAAAGTAGAAGATATCCACAAGAGAGACAATGGTGGCGAATTCCGTGAACAAAGGGATTGTTCTGTTCCATAGCACATGTGTAGTTAGGCACTGACGGTACGAACCAACTGGTTTTTTTCCTTTCTTCTTTTCGTCCCTCCTACCTCCCACAATGTGTGATGTGAGGCCTCTTTGGAGGTCAGGGCGGCTGGAAGAGGGGTTCTTTTCTGTTCTGGGCCGGGGTTGGTCTGTTCACTGTAGTGGTGATTTTACAACGTTGTATAGTATTGATAGATAGATAGGTAGACACACACACATACAGAACGGAAATCACAAGAGACAAGATTACCGAGTCCAAGTGTACATACGCGTTTGTGCCACCTGATATCTTTCTTTTTAAAGAAGCCCGTTGAACACGTTTTGGGACGGGGTTGACGGTATATGGTTGTTTGTTTTTCCATCTGTTCTGTTATTAGCTTCCTTTTACTCGTTGAGCTTTCTTTCCTCGTTGGCAGGGTTCTGGTTCTTCCGGGAAGTATTGTCATTCCGCTTGCTTTTTGCTTTTGCTTGCTGCTGGTTTTAGTTCCTTGCCTTGGGTATTTGGCGCGGAGCTTGTTTTAGTGACAGCCTTGTGTAGGACAGGGACAAATTAACGCCCCTCCTCTTCCTCTGTCTTTGGTGACTGGAGGTTGATTGTCATTTGCATTTTGACTTGGTTAACTTTCTGGCTTATCACTTTTTTTTGTTGTTGCTGTTGCCTTTTTTCTTGGTTCGAAGATTTGCATTGCCGAGTTATCTACATACCACGTCTTGTTTCGTCACGCCCATAAACACCGCACTACGCTTGTCCGCGCCTGAAACATCGAAGAGGCCTGCTACTTCCGTAACGACGTCTGTTGACTCCCCTCGAGTCTACTCGGGTGTCGCAGGATAAGCACGAGAGCTTTTTTTTCAACTACTTGGGATATATTTGAAGAATCGAATACCGAGACGACCATACCGACGACAACTACGATATACACAGATACCAGACCTAAACCACTGTCATGATGGCTGGCATGTACAACGACCTCCTCCCGCAACTATCCGCCATGAGTTTCGAATCAGGGACAAACTACACTGAATCGGATGCCGACGACGAATATGACGGACATGTGGTAGATTCTTCACCCGTGGCTCCGTCGGATCACTCGGGCTTCGACTCTGAAATGATTTCATCCAGCGAACATACGCCGACAACCTTATACGGCGGAAGAGGCTTCTCGATTGACCGTATGCCCGAGTCTGTTATTACGCAATGGGGGGTAGATGATTGTGCGGATTTCGTGGTTTCAGTGGGGTTGCGCCAGTATGCTGATGTTTTTATTGGTGAGTTTGGCATCTTTGCTCAAAGGGAGAGACGTCGGACATTCTAATCAGATGGTTTTTTTTTCTTGTAGCAAACGGGATTGTTGGAGAGGCGCTTGTCGCGCTTGTACATGATGATTTGAAGTCTATGGGAATTAACAGTGTTGGACACCGTTTGACTATTCTAAAGAGTGTGTACGACGTCAAGAGGTCACAGGACGTGCACCAAGAGCCAGATCATTACGTTCCTCCGAGTAAGTACTACATTTCAACCTCGAGCCACAAGTCAAGAAAATCGGCTAGTTACTAACGCAAGTTCTTTCCTAGCTGCCGACTCGGAATCCCAATATAACAATGTCTCCTTCCTTGACCTTGCTCAAATGGCCAACCAAATTCGTATGCGCGACGACCGGGTACGCACTCTTGAACAGGAACTTCGTCGGATAACCGATGACTTTAGACGTCTCCGAGAAGATGTACTTCCTGCACTTCGTTTGGCAAAGGATGCTCAAGCGCCATTACCAAGTGTGGGTGGGAATAGTGGTGGAGGTAACACCAACGGTAATTTAAACAGTAATGCGGCTAGTAGCAACAATAGCTACAGCCACCAGAACAACCCGGTATACTCGTTTGAAACGACCATGTCGCCTAGTTTGAACGGGTTGGGTAACGCATCTATGATGCAGAGATCACTTTCGACTAAGAAGTTTGCGCCGGTTATGGCGCCGTCCCCGTCACATTTGCAGACTTCTCATGAGAGGTCTATGATGGAGGATAACACGCACTTATCAACTAGCAATGGCGGTTACGCATACAGTGGCCAACCATCCCCAAGTTACTCCCAGAACCTCCCATCACCAACGTCACCTCCAGTCATGCAACAGGCATCTCTTGGTCCTAGATCTTACAGGAACAACGAGCCAATGTCTTCCACACGGTCAACCTTTGCCGAGCCGGAATACGGAGCGAATGATAGGTCTCGTGATAAGTCATCAAGGCGACGCGAAAGAAACCCTGATACGCCAGGGTCAGCGGGTGGTAGCTCGGGAGATAGAGAACGAAGTGGCGGCAGTACACCGGTGGAAATCTTCAAGTCGTTCCGCGTCAGTTTGGAGGATCCTTGTTATAAGGTGTTGCCGGCGGCTCTGCGCAAGTATCAAATTAATGCGCCGTGGGAACAATATTCGTTGTATATTGTATATGGCGACCAGGAGAGATGTTTGGGGCCTAATGAGAAGCCGCTGATCTTGTTTAAGCAGCTGGATAAGGAAGGGAAGAAACCAATGTTCATGCTGCGGAAGACGAATCCTAATGCTGGAGGTGACGGCGGAGTTGGCATGGGTATGGACGGCGCGGGAGGCCAGAGGAGTTATGATCCACCTGGAGGGATTATTTAGGATGTACGTATGTAGTTTTCATTTTTTTCATTTGAAGAGGGTTGTATGGACAGGATACACGGATAGTTTTTTGTATATACAAAACAGGCATGTTAATATGAGTTGCTGCGCGGTTTCCCGTTGGATAATTCCGTTATGGGGATGAATGCGGAATAACCGAGATGGTATGACGAATGTATTGGATCCTCTATTGGCTTGGAAGAAAACGTGAAGTACTTGTCATTGGTGGATCAGCACACATGTGGTGATGGTTTTCACTCACGATGTTTACTTAAGCATGGGAACGGGCCATGTTGAATCGCTAGCCAATCAGCTTTAGCACGGGGAAACGTGGGTTCCGGGGTTCTTGGCGGGGGGTGGGGGAAATTCATGCATCTGGTTTCGAGAAACACTATCAGCTATGCGATGAGTACGTTGTATACAAGTGAGGTTCACTTGTGTCACGAGATATGTTGGTAATCGTGGTACATTCCGTCAGGGGAAACTCGATCGATGACAGGAACCCACGCACGAGTTTTGATCGCCGGTGAAAGCAGGAACCTGTCATCCTACGAGACCACGCACGAGGGAGATTGTCTTTGGAGATGATAGGCGCTAGTCGGGCATTTGGCCGGTGGGATCCATTTTGGAGGTCTGTGTACGGACGTGTTAGTGTTAGTGTGTAAGTTAAGACGGTGATGGACGGCACGTGGGCGGTGGTTATGCTTGTATGTATATAAAGCGGACGAACACCCCGATGATGAACCTGTTGAAGAGGGGAAGGACAGACTTGTTCTGACATTCTTTTGGTTTTTTTACTTCTTACGCTCTTTAAGTTGGTAGAATGGCTCCTATGCTTAATAACATTGTTGCTCTTACGGCTATTGCTGCTTCCGTTTCGGGAGTTCAAGGGAAGACTACCTATCTTTCTCCCAAGAACCCTATCCGGCTACCCGCGAGTTCCTCTGCCCAGGAACCTCTCAAGCATGCTGGTGCCAACGGGCCATACTTCTCTGGTGAGTTCCACGGTCCCCTAGAAACCATACCGCGCGAATATACTAACTCTCCCAGGCCCAAATGTCAACAACATCTCCCCCACTGTCCCCGCCAACTGCGTGGTAGACCGTGTCTCCCTAGTCTCCCGCCACGGCTCCCGCTACCCCGATAGCGGCGCCTACAACGGCTGGGTCGACATGGCCACTCGTTTTTCCGCCGGCAACTATACCGCCAGCGGCGCTCTCTCATTCATGCCCACGTGGACCACGGTGTTGAAGAACTCGGCTGAGCAGATTGCCATGGAGTCTGTCACCGGGTGGAAAGAGGCTTTTGATCTGGGCCACTCGTTGAGAACTAGATATCCTGATTTATACGAGGATGGCACGGATTTCTACACCTTTGCGAATAACTATACGCGTGTTATCCAGACGGCGAGAAACTTTGCGAGAGGGTTCCTGGGGCCTAGAGCGGAGGAGTTGGGGAAGGTTGTTAGTGTTACTTCCAAGGGGTTCTCGGGTGCTATTGGTAACTCGTTGGCGCCTGCTGATGCGTGCCCTGCTTTCACCGATGACCAGGGTGCCACTGAGGTTGCCGAGTGGGAGGCCGTCTATGTCCCCGCTATCAAGGCTCGTCTGCAGGCTTTGATCACCGGGAACCTGACCTTGACTACCACCGACGTCACCCAGATGCCATACCTTTGCGGTTTCGAATCCCAAATCACCGGTCGTCTGTCTCCCTGGTGCTCCGTGTTCACCGACGAGGAACTTCTAGACTACGAGTACTTCCAGGATCTCCGCTACTGGTACGGTGTCGGTCTCGGAAGTGACCTTGCCCCCAAGCTGATGACCCCCTTCCTCACAAGCATGCTGGACGTCATGGCTACCGAGAACGCCACTGGTATTGATGCCGCCGGTGCCCCATTTACAGTCCCCAAGATCCTCACCTCGTTCCTTAACGACGGCCAACTCTCCCAGCTCGTCGCTGTCTCCGGTGTCTTTGACGAACAGGAACAACTCCCCACTACCAGCCGGGACCCGAACCGTCTTTTCGTTTCTTCCCACTACACGTGCATGCGCGGTGGAATTGCCTGGGAGCGTATGACCTGCCGTGTCCCCACCGAGTCTTCCACCTACCCCAATGCCACCGTCTCCACTAGCGGCACTTGCACCGCTAAGCTGGATTCTTCCAACTCGGTAGAGAAGCAGTATGTTCGTATCAAGTTGAACGATGCGGTTTACCCCGTTCCCGGATGCCAGGATGGCCCGGGTAAGTCGTGTGGTTGGGAGGAGTATCAGGAGTTTATTGCGGCCAAGTATGCTGAGCAGGGTGACTGGATTAGCAACTGCAATGTCACTGATGTGAATGCGCCATCAAAGGTGCAGGGTGCTTCGTTCTTTACGGATTTGTCAAGTGCGTGGATTAATGTGTCGGAGGCTTAAACAGTATAATTATAATTCTAATAATGATGATGCTATAAACAAATCCATAAACCCTCTTCAAATAAACTCCTTCCGTTCCAAATACTCCGTTTCTTCAACTTATTCGGTTCTTTCTTCTTCCAATTCCCCTTTACCGCATCAGCCCATCCCCTCTAGAGAGCTCTCTTTCCATTCTTGCCGTCCTTCTTAGTCTTGACTTTGTTCAACAACCCCGAGACAGTCGAGGCAGCCTGGTTAGCCAACGGTAACTGTTCAAGCTTATTAGTCAAGGCCACATGCGCGGCATGCATTCTAGCTGATGCTGTCCGAGTATGGCCCTGTGCAGCAGGCTCTTGGAAGGTATGTTGAGGGTGTGCCGCAAAGTACTGGGCATACGGAGAAGGCCCAGTGCTGACAGGTCTTGGAGGTAATGATGGTATAGCTTGCTGCGTTGGTGGTGGCGGCGGTGTCTGGGAAGAAGAGGAAGACCCCACAGTCTGTCCTTCAACACCATACAACTTCCGTAATCTCTCCGTCTCCTTCTCGACTTCTTCTTCTCTCCTTCTCTTAATATCTGCTTCTTCCTTCTGTCTCCGGGTCTCCTCTTCCTCCCGTAACCGTCTCGTTTCCTCTTCTACGCGCCGCCTCTCTTCCTCGACTCGTCTTTGTTCAGCTTCCTGCGCTTGACGCTCACGTTCGAGGAATTCCTGTGTCCGGGCTAATTCTTCAGCTTCGCGGGCACGTCGTTCGGACTCTTCCTTTGCGACGAGAAGACGGAGTCGTTCGGTTTCGGCTTCTACTTCTGACACCTTTTTGTCTTTGGGGAACGTTGAAGGCGGGTTGGTCGGTTTAGAAGTGGCGTTGGCCGTGGATTGGGTTGGGACATTCGCTGTTGTCTGCACTGGAGCAGCAGTGATAGCTTGAACAGCAGCACTTTGTCCTTTGGATCCCTTTCTATTTCTCTTGCTCCCGTCCACAAAGGCAGTTCCCGAACCCCATAAGTCTCCAATAACCTCTGCCGACAAAACCAAAATCATTTCCAATCCCCTGCGATCCTCAACCTCGACTCTTTTCATATTTGGCTCGTAAAGCGCCACCACTGAATCACCCTTTCCCATTTCTGCCAACGCCACTGTGATATCCGGTTCCCTACCCCCGGCTTTTTTCCCTTCAAGTGCCGTCGTCCGGCCTACCATGTAACATGTCATGCCACGACCTAACCGTTCTTTCTTCCATCTGAACCGTAATCGAGGAGTAAGCTCACTCGTAGTCTCCCTTTGCCTGTCCAACTGTGAAGGCGACGGCCGAGCAAATGTCACCATCGGAACCGTGAATTCCCATGCCGCTCCCCGTGCCCAGCCCGCAGGCAAATGACGCAACTTGACTTCCTGCTCAGGATTATGCAACTGCAAAACCACCGTATCTGGCGGCGAAGGTCCACTACCATCGCTTGCTGGCAAATAACCCGGGTCTTGAGTCGCAGGGTGAACTTCCGTCTCGGCATAGATTAAATCCGGAAATTGTGGGTCCGCTAGAGCAACCGCGTATGTTGGTGTTCCGGAGGCCCCGGCAATTTCGGAAGGATCCGGCCTGCGGAGGAGAAATTCGGGAGTTGGTGTGGCCCCATTAGCGGTAAATGTATATAAAGTATTTAAAGTGTTTTCCGCTGAGGGACGCCCACGGAAGGTTGGAAGGTTTTCGTCGAGCATTGAATGAGGCTTTGATATAAACTAATTAAGGGATGAGATGGTGGTGAGGTGCTCACAAATGGGTTGGCTTGTGGAACACGGGGTTCTGCAGTCTGCGGACGCCTTCCTGTTGTACTTGTACTTGTTGATAATGGCAGCCTGGCAGGGCGCAGCATCAATGGGATGTGGGATGTGGGATGACATGAACCCTTGTTTCGGTTTATCAAGGGTTAGTTGGTGATATGGTCGCCTGTAGGGTTAGCACGCTTGTGCACAGTCGGGATGGTTTGAGAAGATTTGACAACATCTGGTGTGTAGATGTGGAACAACTTGAATGATTATAGTATAGTCTGCATACAGAAAAAGACTGCATGCATATACACACCTGACCTTTTTCAGTCAACAGCCGTAGAACGAGCCAAAATCCAGACGTTATAACATAATAGCATAACGGCATAAGACGCTGGATGTTGAATTAGGCTTCAAGTAACTAATATGTACATAATAATGAGTTGAAGTGCTGCCTAGCGAACCGGTATAATGTCTTTCGGAACACTACCACCGACTCTATCACTGGGAACTAGGAAAAGCCAGAAACGAGCATGTTACACGGATCAATAGTTGATAATGACAACAACAGCACAAGTGGGAAAATATCCCAAAGAGGAAGTGGGCTCAGGACTTACATATTTACAACATACCTCGCTCTGTGGGGTAGTAATAATAGTAGAAATAGGATACATAGCGCTTATAAGATAGATAATTGGCGGCGATGAATCACCTGCTCACAAATGCAAGCGCTTGAAAGTTGTCGCTTGCGTGTCGTAGGGTACACGTGGATATGTGAGTTGTTATAACAAAGAAATCTTTATCCGGGCATACATCGTTCAATGAGTCAACAAATCATCCAATTTTGATCATAACACTTTAGCCACATGATACTAGGTAGTAGTCTCTCCATAGGCGGGGGGCCACATAAAAGAACCAACACAAAGTACTCCAAACTACGCCTCGAAGTCGCTTGAATACTTAGGTGGGTACGCTTGTACATATGTATGTCTGGCAATAAGGTTTACGAAGAAGTAGCAGGTACTCTCCGTTGACATCAGCGAAAGGGTTGTCCAAGCTGGCCTCCATCGGTTGCACCTCTCAAAATGCGCAAAACTATCATAAAGGCATAGAACACAGCCCTGGCAGGCCAAGTTGTGAGTGTGAATGTTGCGCTCTAGGCTCGGTTAAAATGGGGTATATCGTGAGGCGGTTATGAGGGTAGCAGGTCCGCATGCCCTCACTTGAAGACTTGGCCTTAGATGTCCCGATGATACAGCGAGTTGACCCTTCTAGAGGCTCACGTCGTCTGCCATGAGGATTAGTAGCGGGTTACTAGCATGGACTTTTTCAATCTGAAGGCGACCGCTGTCAGCGATGGAAGCTCAGTATTATTTAGCATGGTTACCCACGCACAGCACCGATTAACTCCAGCTGGAAGTTTTGCCACGAGTGAAAGAAACTCTACTGGGACACTCATGCCGGAGACCACGAGACCCCCGCTGCCAGAACAAGCCCTGCCTCTTTCTACGGAGGAAGCCACAATCCGACCAAGTCAGCTGACTTCCCAGTGTACACAGAGGAAGGACTAAGCTTGCCCGAAGACCGTAAATAGGCAGCACTCGAAACCATTTCCGGGCTGTTTTTGCCAGAGGCGCTCGTAGATGGTTACCCGGAGTCCGAGAGTTCACCCTCCTGGATCATGAATATAGATCAAGACACGTACGGGCCCGAGAAGCAGCATGAAGAACTCTCCGCTCTCTCAAAAAAACCACCAATCGTTCCGCAATAAGCCTTATCTTTTCCTCAGCTTCCAAATAAACCCCCACCACTATCAATTCACCTTTTGCATGTCGTGTAAGTGGGCCTGCAACATGTGCCGAATCTAGAAGGCGGTGAGTTTCCCGATTTAACCAAAAATGTGAAATTTCGCCAACAAATTCGCTTAGGGTTAAACAAACAAGCTTCAGAGCTATGACGAAGTTGACGCCGATCCGCATCATCAGCGACAACGCAATTGGTCTTCACGAACGTGGGTTTAGATACCACACTCTGGCTGGACATTTCAATCTTTACAATTGATACGCTGGTGGCATTAGAGACTAGAACGCCCGAATAAACGTCGCGCAAAACAACAATACCCGGCGCGCACCTTCGCAGCAGGAGGCCATGATCGGACGACCTGCCATGCGGCGGATGGGATCTCTGGCGGCCCGGACAAACTTGTCTAGACATGCCGCCCAATGCACCGTCGCTGGGTGCTACCGCCCAGTATTCGCGACCCCGAGTCACCAAGTACCGGAAGCCATCCGATAGTGAGACATCCCAATAACCAACAAAAGTAGCGAAATTTCTGACATATTTCTAGCTCGTCCACCTCGACCCCTCCTATTTGGTGGCGTGCCTGCCAGTCCTCCGAAGAATTCGCCCATTACGCTCAATGGTCACCCGAAGATGCTACCGACTTTTGTGCCTCATATCCCACGCCCGAACGGCAACCATGGCGGTCTGGAGGTCGCTTTCTCGATATTGCTGCGAATGAGATTGGTGTTGCCATCAGCCATGAGAACCCTGGGTTCAGTTGGTCTGACTGGCGCAACATTGTGTATAGCAAGCCCGGGTTTGAAGATACGTTGGTAGATTTGTTGGTTAAAGTGTGGCCACACAGAAAAAATTCGGATACGGCTTTCCATGTTGTCAACACTTTGTTGAAGATTGACATTCAGACGTCCGAGTTGGGCGCGGAGAAAAGCCTTCAAAAGGCCATTGAAGAGGCGTTTGAACAGACGCAACGAGTCAGTATATGGGGAGACCTTCCCAGTGCTGTGGTCGACCAACAGCTACTAGCCTGCCACAAAAACCATAAAGCGAACCCAACACGGTATACTTCTCCCATCACAAGTTTGATAGGTCCCGAGGGATCCGGGAAAAGTTTCACAGCCGTCCAACTAGCCACCACACAAGGACTGTGGGTTGGATATACAGCTTTCACCGGGGGCACTGAAGAGGCGTTCCCCAGACGAACAGCCATGGCGGATATGTTGACGAATGCACGCGAAGATCTGTGGATTGCATACATTATTTTTCAGATCCTGGTTAACCACGCTGCAGCTACCCACCAGATTACTTCCGTCGGAAACATCAAGATGCAGTATCACAGGGAGTTTCAAATCGTACGACAGAAGCTTGCGAGCTTGTTTGCCATTATGGCGCAGGACCTCAAGTTGAAGCCGGGAGATGGCCCCACCTCGACACTGTCAGAGCGGTTTCCTGAACAGTTGGCTCAGATCCGGTCTGTTCTTTCTGAGGCTAGACAAGACCTATTCGACCGAGGTTGGAATACACTTAGTGTTTCAAGAAAACTATCGGGCAAACAACACCGCAGCCTTCGCCATGTCATTGTTCTTGACGATATCCGCGCCGAAGTTGGCGGGTTGACGGAAGCCAGCATTGCTGCGCTGTACCGTGCGGCACAGGCTACTTTCCTCAGTTTATCGCCCACAGACACCTTTTTTATTCTTACAACAGATGCTACTTCTCGGGCGGCTGACATTCCTCTTACGAGCGTGGATTTTGTCCATGGTGACGCACATCCACCAATCAATGGTATCATGACATTTGATATCTTCCAGAATGATGGACTACACCTGGGAAAGCTTGCAAACCCAGATGGCTCAAAGGAGAGTACCGCACCATTGTTTAGTCACGGGCGTCCATTATGGGGTGCTTTGTTGAACTCTTCACAATCTACCAACGTCACAGACCTTATCCATTTGGCTTCTAAGAAGTTACAATGGACAGGTGCTGGGAGACCCACCCCGGCATATTACCTGGCATTGCTTCGCACTCGGTTGGGTATGAATATTTGTAACAGACATCTGCAAGAAGATGTTGCTGTGAATTGGCTCAACTACACTGTTACTGCGTCAAGGAAGAGAGACCACATCCAGACGTCACAACCATCAGAACCTGTGCTGGCATACGCCGCTGCTCAGCACCTTTCAGTCCCACATACTCGCTTGGGCGCTGTACAGAGTCTTATAGATGCTCTCAGTGACCACACTGTGACTGTTAGGAATGCCGAGGAGACAGCAGCTGGTCTGTTATTACTCTTTGCTCACGACAGATTGGTGCCACCCACACAAACACTCCCGAAAGCTGTTCCTGTCATGGACTATCTGCAATGTCTAATCGGCTCCGAAGTTTTCAAGACTTCCAAGAAGATTAGTGCAGTTCAAAATACAGTGAAGAAAGGTCGTATTTGCTTTAACCACTTTGTGTCGACTACCAGACCAATCAACGACGAACAACTTCGGGAAGCCTACATGCGAGGAAGTGCCTTTGTAGCACCCAAAGGTTTACCTGGAGGTGGATACATAATCCCAATTTGCGTTGAAGGAGGCCAGACAATGTCTCTTATTCATGTTAGAGTAGGCCAGAGAAGGAAGGGTCACATTGAGTCCCTGGATTCCTTAGCCGGCGAAAAAGGATCTCTCGGCGATCTCAAGGCCAACTCTATAATCACTCTCCAAATGGATTTTGATCCATTACCACCGCGTGAAAACATGCTTCCCGAGACAGTAATCAAGCCGGTGAAAATAGGCGAAGAACCTATTTTACAGAACGTCACAGAAGTCACCACCCGTCTTCGCCCTCACGATGTGGCACAAAAGCCAACTGTATACGACATGCACATCTGGGTGCCCGGCATGAGCACCGAGGTCTACCCATTTTTGTCGTCTTCAACAAGCGATGGGCAATCCATTCCGGCCCGGATGACAGAAATAGCCTTAGTTTCGGCCCTACGGAAGTTGATCCGTGCGGACGTCGACATTGAGAAGGCCGTTAACAAGGATCGTTTTGCGGGGCCCTTGGTGGACTTTTCAAGCAGGGTTTTTGCTGCTGCACTGAAGAACGGACTTGACGCACCGAACCATGATCCTTCCACTGAGCCCACCAAATCCCGACCACTATTCCAACTGAAGCGGGAAGTCACGCCGAAGAAGGAGCTTAATTCCCGGGACGCGTCTGCTGTTACGGACGTAGGGAAGACGGCAGCCGGTGATGCTGCACATTTAGTCAAACAGGGCTTTATCAACCAGAAGCGTGAAAACCGGTGGGAAAAGAGAGGTAAAAAACCGACCAAGGGACTGGCTCATTTGTCAAATGAGATTGATCCTGAGACGATGGAGCTACTGAGACTTTCGGTGAGCGCTGAGGTGGAGCAGGATGCCGCGCAATTCTTTGAGAGTCAGGATGGCGTCTCCGAAGCCAAGAGCGATACCGGTAGCCCCTTGGAGACAGCTGAGGTTGATCGCCAAGGTCAGTCGCCGGAGTCGCCGGCTTCAGAAGAAATGTTGCCCAGTGGCGAGGAGACTGTAGAAGAGATCACGCAAGATTCATTCGACACGGCTTTTGGGGATGTGGAGACAAAAGACTCGTCAAAGTCTCCTAACAACCAAGAAAAGCCAGAGGAGTCCACCTGGTAAGACTTCTTTATTGTACGTTAGTTGTATTTCATTACGCCATTATGTGCCTGTATATTAGACCAAATAGACAAACCTTAGATGTACTCGTAGTACTACACTGAAAATGTGCGTTATCGGACACTTTAATTTTGACATGCACCTCTAGTCTTCGATCCGCTTACAGGCATCAGTCACCTACACCAGCAGCAAACACCAAAATGGCCAGGAATCATCAAGGATCTTATAGTCGTATTCCCGGGGTATCGCTGGCGGGGAACGGACAATTATGTCATGTCTACGCATGGCCGGATCGGTCCAAAATATTGGGTAGCAGCGTTCTATAGCGCATGGCAAATGTGTTAATTGGCGCTGTCAGGCAAACTTGCAGTGAATAGACATCATGCCACGAGGTGATGAAAACGGATAACGATCACTCGGGTTGAGATGTCGTCTTGTCAAGCTCATATTGTGCAATGTCAGGTACACTTACACTGTTTTCCCTTTTAGGATAAAGGGCTTATCAACGATGGTGATAGCTTCGTCCGTGTATGTAGATTTGAAGATGTTGAGAAATAGACAGTGCACTGTAGTAAAACACTCAGATACCGTAAAGCGGAATGTAGGAATGCGCATATCGGCTATGTGATAAGCGGTCTTGGGGGGCTATAAAAGCGGGATAGTCGCCCAATTCCTTGGGGATTTGGCAGGGGATATGTGATTTACGATACAACACACCATTGAATCATGACGTCTAGTGATAAAGAAAAAGAAGGTTCCTTTGCGGCGGCGGCTGAAACGTCGACTCCGGTGGTACGCTTTGGTGATGCTACGCATGAGTTGATGGCTAAGTATGGCGGGGAAGTTCCTGAGGCGACGGAGGAGGAGACGAAGAGGCTTAAGTGGAAGTTGTATGCCTATCTTATGGTGCTGTTATGGCTGATCGATCTAGTGTTATATGTGAGTTTGACCTATACAGTTCTAGTGAGATACCGTCATCTAACATTAAGTTATAGATCGATAAAGGAAACCTAAGTCAGTCCACACTACTCGGGATCATGGAGGAGACGGGCATGACAAACCACCAGTACAACAACCTGAACACCATTTTCTACGTTGGTATGTGATATCTTCCAGTCCTCCGACTTCCTATACTCACACTCTTCAGGTTTCGCCGTTGGCCAAATCCCAGGAACGTACTTAGTCCAACGTATCCCCATCAACTGGTTCTTAACCGGCATGATCGGCCTCTGGGGAATAATTTCCTTCCTACACTGCGCAGCCACCACCTACGGCGGTCTAATTCCCCTCCGCTTCTTCCTCGGAGCCACCGAGTCATCCATCCTACCCGCCCTGGAAATCACCATGTCCATGTTCTTCACCCCCCAAGAAATGCACTCCATCCAGCCCCTCTTCTTCGTCTCATGTCTCGGCGCCCCAATTCCCAGTGGTCTCATCGCATACGGACTCACCTTCGTCACGCACGCCGCCATCCGGCCTTGGAAGTTCTTCATGATTATAACCGGTGGAATGTGTGTACTCCTCGCTGTTCTCACTGCTCTTATCTACCCCGCCAACCCCGCTGAGGCACGCATTCTCACTCGTAACGAGCGTGTCCATGCGATTCGGCGTGTTCACAGAGCTACGCGTTCGTCGATTGAGCAGAAACACTTTAAGCCGTATCAGATGCGTGAGGCTTTGACGGATCCCATCTCGTGGATGTTTGCGCTTGCTTGCTTCCTCATCATGTTGGCGAATAACCTTGTCTACCAAATTTCCCTTCTGTATCTCTCGCTCGGTGTGTCGAACCGCGCGAGTACTCTTGTCTGGGTAGCAGCCGGTGGCTTTGCTTCATTGTGCTGTCTCTCTGGTACCGTACTCGCTAGTAAATTCCCTAACAAGCTCGCTTACTGGGCTGCTTTCTGGTGTTTACCTGGTGTAGCTGGATCTCTCGGGATGATTGCCTTGGACTGGGATAAGAAGTTGGAGTTACTAGCCTGTCTTCTACTAGCCTCCAACACCTTTGGAATCACCTACATCTTCGCTTTGAGCTGGACCTCATCCAGCTGTGCCGGACACACCAAAAAGACAGTCCGCAACGGCATGTACATGGCCGCATTCTCAATCGGCAACATCATCGGTCCCCAGATGTGGAACCACGGAGCTCCCCGATACTACGCCACATGGATCATTCAAATTGTTCTCAGCTTCATCATGTGTCCCGCAATCCTCATTCTGATCCGCTTCATTCTTATGAAACGCAACAAGGAGAGAACAGCGTGGATTGAAGAGCAGAAGGCACAGGGCAACACTGGTTCGGGTTACCTGGAAGTGATCACTGAGACCGGGGATGTTGTCAAGACCGAGGTTGACGTCTCGGAACTTGATCTCACTGACCTTGAAAATAAGTGGTTCATTTACCCGCTGTAAAGAGAAGAATGCAACACAACGAAATGATAAAACGGCAGCCAGCTTGCCACTTAATATGAATACCTTAATAATGAATATGTATGCACACGTTATTTTGAATATCCCCCGAAGATAAAGCGTGACATGTGTTTTATAAGAACTGGTATATTTATCACTGAATGGAACGGTCCTATTGTCTAACTTCGGTAAAGATACCTGAAGAAAGAAGATAGACAACGTCAGTACATTCACAAAATCAATATGTGATCCGTTAGTTACACAGCAGGCATCGTACGTAACTTCCCCACGTGTGAATTGAGTCTGAATCCCAAAACTGCGTTAAATCTTGTTGATCCTTTTGAACTCGCTCGGTACTCTCCGCCGTGCTACAATACTCCGGACGAACAGGTCATAGACACAACAACCACGTTATTAACTATTCTCTATCGTTAAAACTAATAAATTCCACGATTTGCTAGTCAAAACATCGCGATAACTTTCCAGTGGGTCCTCATCGCCATAACCTTCCTAACTGGCTACTAAATTGGTACTACACACGCATTCGCTTAGATATTAGGATTTTGCGAGATTCGCATCAATTATTACTTAATCCATCTACCCATTAACTGAAACTTCACAAAAAAGGTGCCGGCACCGCTCGTTTCACGCCAACATTCTTCAGTGACTGTCGTCCCCAATAAACACCCAGAGTCCAAAGCAACAAAATTACCCACGCGATATTCACCATCTCCTGCAACGGCTACGGCCAGCGTACCATGCAAAATATCAACGTAATTTGTGACCACGAAAAATACTAGACAGACCCAAGTTACTTCGTCGAAAGATAATCATTATTGTCCATCCACCACAAGCCCCAAATATTAGACATCGATTCCAATGTCTGATGAGGCCCAGGTGGCTTCCATCCCAATCCATAAACAAAAGTCAACCCCAAAAAACTGAATGTGTGAACGAATTTCCACATTCACACAAAACAACGAAACTCCTTCAAAGTTACCCACGTGACTACACACACTGGAAGCCTCTACTCTCGAGAAGCCTCCCCGATATTCAAAATACCCCGAGATTGACCAATGGTATTCTTTTCTTTCCAAGGTACTCTGTTGGTAGTATCTCTGAGAGTATTTGAGATCTCTTCGACCAAACAAACACTCATACAATATTCGTGATCATATAGCGAAGCGTAAAGGACACTCAACTATGGCGATGATCCAAAATGTCTATATCTGCTGCCAGTTCTATGGGCGTTTGTCAAAAGCGATAAGGACATCCGTCATTAAGGGAAACACTTGTTCTAAATGGGAGACTAGACAAGGCCACCTTTGACAGCAGGAGTGCCCATGAGACGTTTCTCTCTGTATCTCCGCCCGCGCTTGCTGTACTGAATGTGGTTGAAAACCTTGTTAGAACGCATAAGCGGTTCAGCCTTGCAGATAGCCTCTTGCTTGATCTTGTACCAAGGAAGAACCTTTTGGCGAAGGCAGCTAAGACGGCGGTGCTTTCTATCGTTGACAAAATGCAAAGCCTCGCAAACCCACGAATGAGATGACCAGCCAGGCTCTTCAAGCCGAATAGGAACACGTTCAAGATATCTAGCAAGTTTGCGAGGGTTGATAACCTCAGCAAGAGCAAAGCGGACGGCGAGATGGGAATCCATTGTCGGGTCAAGCGTAGACACCTTATCGAATCTGAAGGTTCTATGATCTTCTGTCACCGCGTGGTACTTCACGCCAGGGGAGGAATCGTTGAGGGTCGTGGGGCACACAATGAGGGCCCAATGGAACTTGTTGGCGGCGGCGTTTGTTTGTGAGCTTGAAACGACTTCTATGTTAGCATTGATAACTTGGGTTCTTTAGAAACGTCGTCTCTTACCCGCCAGACGAAATCTCAGCGATACCGCCAAGGTCATAAAGAGCCAGATACAGTGTATGGCTCGACGACCGGTGACCGATTCGCTTGGCAATCCAACGCATGATGGCCGTTAAATGTAGTAGTTGGTGAGAAATGAAGGATCAGCTGTGGATGGAAGAAATGACGACGTCTATGGACTTGATAATATGATAGGGGAATAATAATCTTCGACGTCCCGTTGGAATAACTCAGGATATATTTGTACTGGGTGTCATCAACTGTTCAAAACACGTTAAACAAAGAACGGGAAGCCGAAGAAAGGGTCGAACATATCCGTAAAGAGGCTAGAGACTACTGAATAAACAGTTCCATATGGAGAAGGATCACATGCATGTCATGACTGGGGAAAGATGTGTTTTTTGGAAATCACGGGTACGATAGCTGCAGGAGGCTCTCGCCAAACTCTGGCAATGGCAGATATCAGTACATGAATAAGGAAGCTCTTGAAGGTACAAGTAGCCGCTACCTTGAAATTGCATTGGATTTATCTTTGTTGTTGACAGTGATACCTCCTTAGTCAGTTAACCACTATCACCATGGTGAAAGTTCAAGTCAAGTTTGCTGTTTTGCTACATCAAGCCAACACTTGATATCAATTGTGAAGTATCTGTAGAATTCTAATGTACCGATTCGTCAAGTATACTGGAAATGTTCTGATGTACTAACTGGTGCGCCTACTAGACTAATGTGAACAGATTATGGCAAACGACAAGGTCAACTTCCAACACCTAGCATTACATGTGTCTCTTGACATTTACGTACTGTCAAGATTCTGTGCAATCACCCATGTCATGGAATATAACGACGTCATACTTCCTGCTTATTGCCCGTTTCATCAATTTCTGGGTAACTTCAACTGATTAGATAAGAGCTTCAGGAACCCCACCACACTGACATGGGTGCCTATGGCCAGTATGACGTCGAAGTTGGCGCGTGATGAAAGAAACCCACCACTCAAGTATTAATACCCCAATCTACACACCTTTACTTGAACTTTACCGCTCGGCCATCTACTACAGCCACAAACATCTACAGTTATGGCCCCTCCTCATATTACCCCGTCGCACGTGGTACGTCATTTGAAAATAGCTCATCCTACGGCCTACTGACAAAGTGGTAGACCAAAATCAAAGTTCAGCTAAAACTGGCGATTGCCAGACTACGAATGCTACAAAAACGAGACGATGCGCTATCCAAAAACAGTCGCCGGTCTATGGCCCAGTTACTAGAGCAAGGCAAAATCGACTCCGCCCGGATCCGGGTCGAAAACATCATCCGCACCGACATTATCACCGAGCTCCATGAGATTCTCGAACTGTTCTGCGAATTACTACTTGCCAGAGCTGGACTTCTGGAGGGTAGCGGACCATGTGATCCAGGCTTGGAAGAAGCTGTCAAGAGTCTGATCTATGCGGCTCCAAAGATTGAGGTCAAGGAGTTGGTCACGGTGAGACAACTATTGGCAGAGCGTTTTGGTAAGGAATTCGTTTTGGGGGCTACTGATAATTCTTCTGGTGGCGTCAACGAAAAGGTGGTGAAGAAGCTGGCTGTTGCGCCTCCCAGACCTGAGCTTGTCCAAGGATATTTGGAGGAGATTGCAAAGGCATACGGTGTGAACTGGCCACCAAGGAGCACCCCCGAGCCAAAATCCGAACCAGAAGACGATGATTCTGGAGAGGGTGGTGACAAAGAGCACGTACTGTCAAGGAAGGAAGAGGAGGAAAAAGAACTGCAAGATGTCTCTCCGCCAGCCAAAGCACCCGTATCTTCTCCTTTGAAGATTGCTCCTCGGCGTATGTCGACTGACAACGTGCATCCCAAAGTGACTTTGAACTCACAAGAAATTGGTGTTGCTACCAAGTCAAAGCCCCCATCTGGAAAGAAGGGCCCTGGAGGTGAGGTTCCAGATATCTCGGAACTTGAGCAACGGTTTGCGGCGTTGAAGAAATGAGCGAGTGTTAGGGTTTTTAATCTAGGAAGCGGTTACTTAATAATGATGGTGAAATGAAGCTCTTGCTTTTCCTAAGTAATCCAAGACGACGGAACTGTCCTCATTCAATTATATGTCCTAACATTGAATACCAATCTTCATACCCCCATGGCATGAGTTAGCCAGTCAGATTGACCTCTCATCCAGTGACATCATGAATAACCCTAACCGGCAAAACCCCGGTTCCGTCGCGCAGCTCGGAAGCTCGATCCAATGCGACAACCACATGGCGAGAATCCCGCGCTATTAGAAGCCGAATTACAGGAGAAGACATTGCCGGCCCTTCACTGTCGGCGTCAATCAGTATCACCATGTTGTCATTCATTTTAATTCAGAATCGCCAGTGAGTATTTAAAGCCACCAGTCAAGATCTACGTCGTTGCTGACAAACCTCCAAGGGGCAAAACCCGGTTGGCCAAGTGGTATGTGCCATACAGCGACGAGGAAAAGGTGAAGCTCAAGGGCGAGGTAAGTTGAGATTTAATGTATCTGTGTGGTCAAACGTAATCTAACCACTTGTCTACCTCCCAGATTCACCGCCTCGTGGCCCCGCGCGACCAAAAATACCAGTCCAACTTTGTCGAATTCCGCAACAACAAGATTGTCTACAGACGCTACGCCGGCCTGTTCTTCTGCGCCTGTGTCGACACCAATGATAACGAATTAGCCTTCCTTGAGGCTATTCACTTCTTCGTCGAAGTCCTGGATGCCTTCTTTGGTAATGTCTGCGAGTTGGATCTGGTCTTCAACTTCTACAAGGTGTACGCTATTCTTGATGAGGTCTTTTTGGCTGGCGAGGTAGAGGAGACAAGTAAGCAGGTTGTCTTGACGCGACTAGAACATCTTGATAAGCTGGAATAAGCGTTGTAGCATACATGGGCGAGGGATGTTTCGATTTTGGGTACAGTTTTGGCGTTTTGATGGGGTATATTCCTCTTTTACTTAGCATTTGGAAATGTTTACAAACTTTACACATTCAAAGCATTCATATATAAAAAAAGCCCCGCACATGATTGACGTATCTTGACTTACTCTCATCGAAGTTATTCGTTTTGGTTCATCAAGAGGCCGAATCTCAATGTACGGATTTAACCGAGTTTCAGCCGGCGCGAACTTGAGCTTAGAATAATTCCAGCACCAGCGCCTATTGAAGCTGCCTTTCCATTCGCAATACCACAATCATAAAAAAATCGCAATATACATTCATTGATCTCGACTAAATTCATTATTTATTTTCCACTATTTGTTACAATTTGAAGCAACGCCGGCGACAACAACAATGGCTGAGCGAACCTACAAATACCGGCAGGAAATCACCCAGGTATGCTCCCATATTGCGCTTTACAAGCCCCGACCCCGTCGCCCCGCTAACCCACCTACTAGATGATGTACGTCTCTGGTGAGACCGCCGAACCCAGCCTCGAAACCACCGGTCTAATTGAAGACATTGTCCGCCAACAAGTCGTCGAACTCCTCCGCAACAGCACCGACCTTGCCGCCCGTCGCGGCCACCGCGCCATCACAATCAACGACCTCATTTTCCAAATTCGCCACGACCAGCCCAAAGTCTCCCGTCTCCGCACCTTTTTGTCCTGGAAGGACGTCCGCAAGAATGTCAAGGACTCGGATGATAAGGGAGGCGGCGATGATATCGCAGCTGACGAGGCCGTAGCACCACCGGTTGATGAGGCGGCTAAGAAGAACAAGAAAGCGAAGGTCGGTATGCCCTGGGATCCATCGTCTTTCTTCAGTCAAGAGGTACCGGAACGCGATGACGAGGATGATGAGGAGGAAGAAGAGCTCAACCACCTTACGTTACAACGTCTCCGTAAGGCTGACGAACGCACCAAGGCCATGACCAAGGAGGAATACGTCACCTGGTCTGAATATCGTCAAGCTTCCTTCACCTACCGCAAGGGTAAACGGTTCCGCGAATGGGCTGGTTTCGGCCTAGTAACCGATAGCAAACCGTCCGATGACATTGTCGATATTCTTGGCTTCCTGACTTACGAGATGGTCCAATACCTAACTGAAAACGCCCTACGTATCAAGGAGCAAGAGGATAAGCTGAAGTCTCAAAGCGGCGGCGATAACCCCAAGAAGCGGAAGCTTTTCCAGGGCGGCCTCTTTGATCTCCCTAGTGAGGGTCGAGTTCCTGTGGAGGCTAGACATGTTCGGGAGGCATACCGCCGTTTACAAGAGCGGCCTAAGCGGAGTCGGGCTATGCTCAACGGATCCATGTTGACACAGCATTCTTCGCTGAACATTGTGAGTATTTCAGATTGTAGTTTGTTTGTGCTTTTACTAACAGTTATTGTAGTTTTGATTTTTCTTTTTGGGATCACGTTTGGAGCACAGTTACAAACAGCATCGGCGTTGGTGGTTATTACAATACAATACATGATTTCTCTTTCCCTTTCCTCAATCAATAGATGTCCACTTGTCAAAGCCTCTTCCTCTAGACCCCCAAGATATCAAATAGTGACCACCAAGAAGGTCCCATTCCTCCACCTCATCCAACCTCTGCAAATAGTCAAGCCGATCCTTCTCGTCCTGTGACACCCAAACCTTCCACAAACGATCCATAGTCTCCGCCCTCGCAACTTCAAACCCCGCCTCGATCAACCTCTGAACCTGCTCCCCCGGCGTCTTCCAAACCTCCAAGCTCGGCATCCTAATATTCCGCGCCGCGAAATTCCGCAACATCATCTGTCCAAACGCATCATCTGGCTTCGTTGGTTCGTACAGGATAATCCCAATGTCATCGATCTTCTCCGTGAAATACGTGACAACCCGTCGGGCTGCCGCCGTCTCAAGATAACAAAGACAGCATTCGGAGATGAGAAGTGTAGGCACGTTTTGAAAGGGGACAGAGAAGGGCCCTGTTTCCTCTTTGCCGAGGAGTCGGAGGTCAACGCCGTGACAGTAATATTCATTATTTCCCTGCCCGTTAAGGTCCGCCTTCCATAGTGTAGTCCCCTCAGTAGAAGTCGGAACAGTCTTCAATGTGCCGAGAAACCCAAACTGCTCTCTTTGTGCCTGTATCCTCTCCATCTTACTTGTAGCGCCGGTCGAAAAGTCGATTTCATGGTAAACAAGATTCTGCACACCACCCTCAAGAAGTCTGAATATCCTCGTATCTCTCCCTGCCCCAAGAGAAATAATCTGTCTTTGTCCTTCAGTTTTAAGAAATTCGTCAACAAGTCTGTCAAGTCCCACCGTCCGTATATAAGTTCCTATATTCCAAAGTTAGCAAAATGCACAAGACAAGTAAAACTGGCGGACACAAACCCCTATTGATAATGGGCAGTCGTCTCGTGGTTAGCTCAGTTCCAGAAACCATGAGCCTCGCGAAGCGGTCTTCAAGAAACCCAATAGATACGGCACTCATTCGGGATATAGCAGCATCATCATCAGTATCACGCACTGCTTGATCCTTAGCTTGCTGCCCGCCACTGTCTCCAGGGCCACCATGAGGGTTCCTTCGCGGAAGGCCACGCCGACCACGCATTGATAGTAAGTTAGGAATTGAAGGGGCAGCCATGATATTTACAGGTTCGTCGAAAGTAGATGAGTATTTCTACAAATATATATAGAGTTCTTTGTTTCCAAATCTTTTGTCGATTTTGCACATTGCCTTCCCTCATGTGATGATCATTTACAACAACAGTCTCGGTGGTGGGCCTTAACAGTGTGTATGGGTTTACGCACTGTGACATAGACGGATATGGATACGTATTGGCTGGTACACATCTATAATGTCATAGCAGCATTCTTACAGATTTTGGTATAGCTCGACATATTATGGTGTATAACAATGCGTGTTTCTATTACAAAAGTACACTCTTTCCATCATCGAGGTTGTGGCTATTCATTGAACGAACGGTCTTTGCAGACTTCGTCCCATGATAGGTCCAAGACCTCTGGCTCAAGCCTCAACTGGTGATGGGACGACGGGAGCGTTGGCCTCCAGGTCAGAATACGCTAAAATTATTTCGCGCTATCACATCAACTTGTTAGTATAGGAAACTCCGCGGAGCATATGAGTATTCATATCTTACCTGTTCCTTACGCCAGGTGGTGGTATCCCAAACAATGTAAAATCCACGTTCCTCACTAAGACTGATCGTGTGAGTTACCATTGTTTCGTCCTTAGTAATCCACATTTGAAGCCGCTTGTGCCAGCGCCAGTTGCGTGCGTGACTGTGATGGTCAGTAGTCCATAATTGTCTGATACGAAAATATGTGCTTACAGTTCTGCGGCGGCCATATACTGCCTTACGTCATTGGGGAGCGAGTAGAACATGTAGAAAAGCGATTCTTCATTGAAACTCCGCACAACTTGATCAATAGGCTGGGTATTGGCGACATGATAGCAATCCGGGAGTGGTATCTTTGGCGTCGGGGGCCGTGGCAGAACGTCATCGAACAAGGAATAATTCTGGGGCGAAATCATTCTACATTCGCAGGTTAGCAATCAACAAATATCAAAAATCATCAAATAACATACTCGGAAGACATGACATCAATGCCCAGGTTGTTAACATCTATACCAGATACCATGGCGTGGTAATCGGGAGAAAGGTCCATCAATGTTACGAGACCTCTCATGCCCCACTTGTCAATTTCTGGCATCCCCATGAGGAGGTCAGTGACGGGTGCACCTGCCGCATTTCTAGGGACCTCTTCTGACTCTTCTGTCGACGGGGTTTTCGGTGTTTGGCCATTTACGCCTGCGGTAGTCCTGGGTTGAAAAGACGACCCTGGGGCCATGTCTGCTTCCTCCTCCAAGTTAACCTGCTGGGCTGGCCGTCTTGCTACAGGCGCTGTCACGAACTTTATTAGTAATCCGTCTTGGTGGCTAAATAGAAATGCTTCTAGAGCTTACCTGGTAATCCTGGAGCTCCATTGCTAACCGATGACGCCGGGCGTTGGGCTAAACTGGCCCCGTTCAAGACATTGAGAAGACTATTCCCTGATCTGTTTTGTACTGCAGCGTGAGTAGTCTGGCCAAGTTGACGGGTGGGTGTGCTCTGTCCCTGCTGTGGCGGTTGAGTAGGAGTGTTGTTCTGGTTATTTTGTGATCCAATAGCTCCTCCAGATGGGCCTCCAACGGTATGGAATTGTACGCTTGAACTCTGACTACCTTCCCGACTCAATGGAGGGAATTCATCAATGCTACTAGATGCCATTTGTTGTTGGTTGATGTTCATAGCACCGTTGGGACTATAACGGAATACGCCTTGAGCCGAAGCCTGCAATCTGCCACTGCTTGACTGGTTATACGGATCTTCCGACTGTTGCGGCTGTGCCAAATGAGAAGTCACGGTGTTAGTAGTCTGGGATCTGCCAACAGGACCAGTGCTACTCCGTGAAACACCACTACCGCCCCAAAGGGCCGATTGTGATTGGGGGAGTGAGCCATTAGACAATGACGGGAAATCCCTATTTGTCAAGAGGGTTAGTTGATTGGCAAAGACGTTTTCACGTGAATTGGAGATGGGCTGGGTTGGAAAATTGCAAGTGGATGTGACTTGCTCTTCTTTCAGGGCAGCCATGGCGGATCTAGGCCTTGTGGCGGATTGCGAGTTCTTGAGTACACTGGCATACGGCAACGGAGTCGATGGCGTTGCCGAATTAGACGGATTGTCCTCCTGAGATGTATTTGGACCAGCAGTACGCCAGGGCCTCAGTCGATTTTCGCCAAAGGTCAAGAAGCGTGACATAACAAGCGACAATTTAGGCTTCGGTGGACGTGGCGGGTCTGGCATTTTGGCGTTGGGGGGATACTAGCAGGTCGATGGCTGGCAAAGTGACTGATAAAGGTCTAGATGTTCAAATTCTTGATGGAGAAACAAAAGAGAAGATGAAAATTGGGTTCATCCAACCAGATACAGAGTCAAGGCTGTGGCCATTCTCCAAAGGTTGGGAAGAGAAGTGGCCCCAAAAGGTATGTCCATAATAACAACAAAACCAGCAATTGGTCGTGCAGGCAGGCATTTTCGAAGTCGTGAGGATGTGTATATCAAGGCCATACGAGACAGTGACTGCCTCACAGGCGGCCACTGAACGACCAAGGATGAATCACAAAGCAGAGACTCAAGGATCTCAGAGTAAACATTATGGCAAAGTCCGTGACATCTAAGCCGACTCTGGCCATAATACCGAACATACAAGACACACCCAGGTTGTGACAGTTTTGCTACTCCCACCGGAATTTTCAAATTCCAGATGCAAACACACCCACAGCATACAGACAGAGGGTCGACTTACAAAGGATCTAACGGGTTCGATTGTTGTGACCCGGCGGCAGTTTGAGCAAAGCTAATGTTGCCCATTGGTCTTGGGGCCGGGATGCCCGCCGCACCCATGGGCCCGCCGCTGAACCATCCAGCATTTCCTATGCACTAATCAGTATACTGGATTTTAGTCGCACATCTGTGACAGGAAACCACGTATTCAATGGCCATGAACTCTCATACCCATCTTGTTCCCGTTTGGCATGTCGTTGGCCACAACACGACCGGCTTGCTGCGTAGATAGAGGTTGACTGTAACCAGGGGGCAAACGCATCTGGCCGGGTACTGACCCTGTCCAACCCAAAAAGTGTTAGCTAATGTCCCCGGACGAGCTCAAACAACTTGGAGATGTGGGGTCGTGAATAACCCCGCCATCGATTAAATATTCAAAGGATAACGGCAGTGCTTGGTTGCGCAGAAGTTTGAAGGTCAAAACTAAAAACCTCAAGTCCAACTACGGTCATGCAAATGCGAGTAAATTCTACTACACAATGATGACTATTGAGAAGTCATATTGGTATTTCTTGTGCCGTAGGCTTAACCATGCCATGACAAAAGTTGAATCTGTAACGATGTTTTTTCGTGATCAACGTTCAAGCAGGACACGGTGGTGCTTTCCTGGCGCAAATTTCCAAAATCCGATTGTCCCATGGCTAGTCGCAATATTCCATTCTTGAACTTGTGCAATCCGAATATAAATACGGCGGGTGATGTTGTGAAATCGTCGTACCTCTGCTATTCATGGCGGCGTGTAGGTTTTAAGGGGCTCAAAGATAGCAATACCTGCTATTCTCAAGGCGTGATGCGGTATTTCCTATGTCGCGAAAGAACTAGGTGTGATTCGGTGATGTTTCCTAGGTGGAGGACGCAATGCGAAAATGATATTGCGGGATATAAACTGGCGAATGATGTTATGCTGATAGAATTCGGAGTGCTCAAGGTATAAAAAGTGTGTTGTAGTGTAACGAAGGTTGCGCAATTGATCAATTCGCCCAGTCGTTACTCTTATGCGATGGAGTTTGCTGTGATGGAATTGGTTGCCGGCAGGGCTCAGGTTATTGTGGTAAAGTTGTCAGAAGAATGGAGTATGGCTCTGCGTTCCTATTGGTCTGAATTCTCAACCCCAAGAGGGCCTGTGCACGAGGCTGCGTCTCGAGCCATGCCAAAAGCGTGTGACCCGCGAAACTTCCGGATTAGGATTAAGATCCACTGAAACCTTCAACGTCATTTCCTTTGTTTGGTGCGGGGTGCAATGGATCACTATAACTTCAGGATAAAGGGCACCTGAAAGAGATAATGTCATGTGTAGAGATGCAATCACGAATCAGACAATCACTGTGAACCTGTTTTTTGTGTTTTTAACCAATGCGCATTTGTGTTACTGGAGGAAAGCATACAAACTCTCCTCGATGTCCTGCCTGACCAATTTTCTACCAATGATAACTAGCTTTCCCTGAACTCCAGAATCGGCTTCAACCTTATCTTCTGAGTCCACAATTTCAAAGGTTTCTCTTACTCCTTGAAGCATCTTGACATCACCAGATTGCAAAATCATGCGTCCCTTCAAACGATGAATATCAAAGTTTACTTCTGTGTCGCTTTGGGGGAACTTCAGCTCCCACAAAACTGAACGAAGCCATGCATCAAGTTTAACGATTCCTTCTTCAGATAGTACCGGTAACGGCACAGTGATTGTCGATATAGTCTTGGATATGTTAGCATTGTCTTGGGAAACAGTGACGGTGCAGATGCTTACCGGGTCGATATGGCTATGGCCCTGTTTGATGTCGTCAATGTTGTCTACATTGTCATATGCATGTAGATCTAGAACAACACCCTCCAACACCGGAATTTCGCCTTTGGCTGCAATGGAAATCTTAGCCAGCGAGTTGATTGACTTTACTCTGTTGATAACAATTTCAAGTTCGTCCTTGGTTACAAGGTCTGTCTTGTTGATGACAATGACGTCGGCATGAGACAACTGGACATGAGCAGTGGTCATGACAGGGCCATGTTCATCGTGCTCATGCCCCTCAACCTTGCCTAAAGGATCATCCAAACTGCGTAAAATGTTCTTGGCATCGACCAAAGTAACAATACCATCTAGGTAGATAGTACTAGCAAGACCCTCATCTACCCAGAATAGAGGGGCAAGATTTCCTGGGTCTGCTAGACCGGTAGTCTCAAGAAGAATGTAATCAAATGCCCCCTTCTTTGCCATCAATGACTCAATGGCATTGACGCCAGTGTCCCTATCTAGCATTAGTGGACGTCATACAAGGTAAATGAATGCATGCATACTTGACAGAGCAACAAATACAACCGTTGCCAACATCCAACCATTCCTCTACTCTTTCGTCACCCTTGGCCACTGTGAGTGACTTCTCGATGTCCAAAGCTATAACAGCATATCTTGTTAGGATATCTCAAGAGAATTGTTATACGATTCAACTTACAATCTCCAAATTCTATGTATAGGGTTAGCTCATGTTAATAACCACTAGGGTCAATGCATGAAGACTCACCATTCATGATCACAGCAATCTTCTTCCCATGCTGGGCAGTTAATATGTAATTGAGAAGCGTTGTTTTCCCAGCTCCAAGATAACCTACATAATATGTCCAAATACGTTACTATCTTTTCTATTTGAACTAGCGTCGTAGTGTACTCACCTGTCACGATTGTGATGGGCACCTTATAGAGATCTTCGTCTAAAGCATTCTTATCAACCACAAGCTCCGGGGCTTCCTCGACTAGATCAGGGGGGAATTCGTCGTCTGAATCCATGGTGTATTATATGAGTAGGGTGAAAAACACTCAGATAGTTTTTGGGTAGTCTCTGTAGAATCACTTCCAACAGTTATATTCAAGGTCCAAAATTGAGAACCACTTCAACAATGTGCTTCATGTATAACCCTTACATCACTACTAGGGTCACTGAGACGGCCCATTCGATATATCGTTATGTATACATGCATGTTTGCCAATGAATACACATGTGTATGCCCATATACATATGTACATACGCGACAGATAGATATTTGTTTATATATGACAGTTTGTGCTTGGGATACTATGTATAGCAATTTCTTGGTAACGTGCAATCATTCATGTCTTCACCGTTTGTTCATATTTCATCGTTGCGAGCATTAGGGTTAACATACACTCATAGCGTTCGGATATAGCCCCACTTTGATGCATCTGCAGATCGTCCAGCCCGGCAACCAGCACAGTTAGACTCAAGAACAATCCAGCATTCCACAAATGAGCACGGCTGTGTTCTGGAAGCAAAATCCTAAGGGGTCATTAATCCTGTGTGTTGGAGCAGAAAGATGGTCGAAACAAAAAAACTTGGTATTCGGTCGTAAACAACATGTTTGTTCAGATCAAACTGATAAATTCGTGGGTCAGTTGCGGGGACATCTGTTGTAATCATGTCACTTGAACTGGTCAGTTCTGACCACCTAAAAACCAGTGTGGTGAGGGTAACCGGTAGCAGGCGAACGCCCTGTGGAATCTTGATTCAGGGCCATCGGCCCTCTAATTGGTGAATGAACATAAACAAACGTCGACCCCAGCAACATTTATCGTGCAACCCTGGCTTCTTTGAACGAGCCCTGGCTCCAGAGCTTCTTTTCCTATTTGCGACGCAGACTGCCCGTGGTGTTTGGTGACTTGTTATGACCAATTGATTTTGCCCACGCAACTTTTCTTAATTTCTACTTATTAATTTGTCAGTTACGACTGGGCGCGATACTAGCCAAATCTTTGTTACCGGCAAATATAGGAATACACGCCGACGCCAGATTGTTTGTTCGCTTCTCACGTACAGTTTCTTGCGTTCTCCACGACAAGCTCCTTGAGAGCACTTTTGTACCCGTCACAGACGCATCCAATTAGCATACCGATTTCAACCAGTGTTTACTCTTAACAATCAACCACATTGTATCCCGAGGTACGACACGCCACCATGTCTGCCATCACGCCCACGTCTCCTCGACTTCCAAGTCCACCCCCAGCAGCAGAGATACCGGCTGGTCTTCAATCTATTTCAGCTTTCGGATTACGGCCAGCAGAAGAGGCACAGGCTGAAGCCAATTCTACTCGCCGAATCCACCGTGGAAGTAAAGCGACTGATATGCCTTCTGGTCCGCCATTGGTTAACCTCTCAGAGGTAGGTTATATGCCAGTAGGCTCTTTCATCTTGGACTAGTGATCTAACACGTTACTGTCACAAATAGCTCGACTCCCCGTTTCAATTGCAGGAACATCTTGCCGCGCTCCATTACCACTATACCGACAAGAGGACGAAGCCTATCAACCGCACCACCGCCAGCGTTTTGGCCAACCCTCCAAACGGGGTCGATCGCACCCTTTGGCTTTACGAGCTCTGCCGATTCTTGATCAACAACTGTAACCTTGTTATCACCGGTCTTCTATTTGACAACCCGCCATGTAGCCCAGATACCTGCCCGGAAATGCGTGCATCAGAATGGCAGTATCTCTGCTCAGTTCATGAGGCTCCGAAGAACTGCTGTGCCATTGACTATTGTTGTCACACCCTCGATTCGGCGGCAAATGTGTTGACAGACACCAAGGTATTTCCCAGCCGACTATCAATAATCAGCGAGCCCCACACTCGCAGTGTCGCCACCAAGAATATGCTTAATATCTTCCGGAGAGCATACCGTATTTTTGCACACGCCTGGTTCCTTCACCGCGATGTCTTTTGGAATGTAGAGAATGCACATGGTGTATATCTTTTGTTCATTAGCGTTTGCGACGTCTTCGACATTCTTCCGGCAGACAGTTACCGTCTTCCTCCCGAAGCACAAGGCCTTCCACCAGTGGCTGCCCCGTTGGCACCAGAGCCCGTGAACGATCGCAAGGTCTCTGGACCCATTACTGTCATCAAACAGTTTTCCAAACCTATTGTGCAAAGCAACGGCCCATCAAGAACTGCTGAGGGCGAACGTTCTTCATCACGTGGCAGCTCTCGGAATGAGCGTGGACGACCCTCTGCCGGAAGCCAAGTTTCTACTGTTCCCGAGGATATCGAAGACGAAGAGCCAACTTCGCATTGGGCAGCAGAGGATGAAGACGCGGAACTTGACATCGAAGATGACACTGCTGACGCGCCTAAACAATCTCACAATGGCGAGCCCACACAACAACCCGAATCTAGAATACCTAAACTCAACAACAATGCTTCACCCGAACCAGAAGTTCCTATTATCGTCGAATCCACGATGGAATATAAGCGTGAATCCGGCGTTCTAGCTGACGTCCCATCTCGCCCGAAGACAGCTTCACCTAAGCCTGGAGCAAGTGGTATGAAGGTCCCCGCATCTAAGTTACCGAAGGCTTCTCCCAGACCAGCAAGCGCCAAATTACGCACCATGTCGCCAGCCCCTGGTGATTCAGGTTCTGTGATCGGGATACCCACCGGTTCCCAAGTGCCACCAGCAATGAACATGGCATCTGGTGGTACTGTAGTCGCAACACCAGCGCCTGCGACTGAACGCTCACCGATGCGATTGCGGCCCCGCCAAATGCCCGAAGCACGCGTAGTGCCTGAGGGCCGGAGACGGAGTATCGCACCTACCGGATCAAGAAGAAGGCTCAATTTAGCCCCACGGGTTTCTAATCCCGAGCTTAACAATCGTCGCTGGACTCTAGATAACCCTACTGAGTTTACCCAAAACCTGGAACAATCCGGGGAGGAACAACCGGAAAGTGGCACTGAATCTGAGGCAGAGACTGTCATTGCTATCAGTCAAGAGGAGGAAGAGGAGGATGAAGAAGATGAGCATGAACAGACCACAATGCCAACGCAACACGATGATGTAGAGGAGCAGGACGCGGGTGAGACAGCAGAAGACCCAGAGCAGCCGAATGACGACGAGGAGGAAGTTGATGTCATGATTGAAGGAGAAGAAGAAGAACACGAAGAGCCTCTTGTCGAGCTTGCGGACTTGGAAATCGGGGAAGCTTCCAACGAGCCTGTCGCAGTTCAGCAGAATGAGGACAAAGAGGAATCCGCCGAATCTCCGGTAGATGCGGGAGAGGGGGAAAGCGAGGCAAAGGTAGAAGACGACACCGCCAAGGTGGATGATGAAACTGCCAACGTTAACGATGAGGACGAAGAGATGACTGAAGACAAGAAGAAGGGCGATGACGAAACTGAGTCTGCCAAGGAACACTAGGCGACTTAGTATAGCATGCTGGTTTGCAACAGGATATAGAATGGCTAGGATAGATCGTGTACAACTCGGAATTTCATTACATTGACTATAACTAAAGATATGACTTGGTGTGAAGTGATGATCAGTGTTAGTTTGAAATCTGTAAGCCATGTAAGCTAGAAAGGATATGACTGGGATCTTGAATCTCTTCCTGCCAGGCTTTGGCACGAGTTGTGCGTTCCTCTTTATACTTCCTTAGTGATCTAAGGACAGGATGAAAGCCTTGGTCATTTGGAAGCCACCAATGTGAAATTGTAGGGTCATCGAAAAACAAAGTCATGGCATTTCGGTTGCTCGTTGCTTGGATGTAGCTAGAGAGGTATACATGTTAGTTCTGATGTAACTTGGCAAGTGTTGGACGTTGAACATACCCTAGTTGCTCTACCTTGGCGAACTTCTCACGGAGCCAGTTACGATGGTTAGAATCCGGAGGGAAGAATAGCACGGCTAGACTTAGGCATGACTGGACGAGGATTAAGCCGCCCTTTGGACTATGTGGGTACTTTTCAATGGCCTCGAAAATGGCGCAAATGGCGTAGGCGTGTTTTTGACAGTCGAGGAATAATGGGCCGGTCCGGTCTGCCATGGCTTGGCTGAAGTTGTGCATAATAATGATTGAATGGAACTCGGCACGGAGGACGTTGACGCCGAAAAGAGGTGGTGCGTATAAATGGAAGTCGGGGTTGAACAGGTCGACTACACCGTAAGGATCGGGTTGTACACCGTGGGCAGCCAAGTCCACGACGTATGCCGGGTCGAGTAATTTGGGATTCATGTTGAACAGATAGTTGCTCATCATACTTGAAATTCGTCCATGCTGGGAAATATATTCTTGTGGACTGAGGTTCCCTTGTATTCCCATATGGTTTAGATTGGCGATTTGTTCCGAGCAGTAGCGAAGTTGTGAAGCGCCTTGCTCTTGTAATAGGAGGACGTTGTCGGGTTCCACAGCGGCTCTGTTGGCCATGTCTTCGACGTAATGGGCATACCATTGGTGTGGTAACGCACAGGGTAGTCGGCCCAATATACCAACGAAACAATCAAACCGAGAATACCACGCCAATAGTTGTCGGCCGATAGGCGTTTCCATAATGTTGTCGACAGTATATAACTGCTCGATCAAGTACTTGGCTGCCTGTTGGTGACCAGATACCGAGACCCAGTCTCCAAGGTACTCCTAGAGGCTGATTAGTGACAATGAACAATTGAATGGAATCAGACGAGTCAAACCTCAATAGTAGCTAGCTGCAATACAGCGGCAAGCATCACAATCGTAGGTGATGGGTTTTCTCTCAACTTGTTTAACAAGACAGTGACGCTGTTGTTAAACGGTGTAATGAAATCATCAATGTCTCCGTTTGGATTATCCAGGGTCTCAACGTATTTGCTGAAGGCGATCAAGCCAAAGCAAAGCGATTCTTCGTATAAAGCCAAGTTGGGAAGTGTGACGGAAAAGAACTTGTCTGGGTCGGCAATGACTCCATAGTGATAATGGTTGATGTTTGCATGGAAATAGTTCATAGAATGGACAAATGGAGGGTCCAAATGGGCGTAGCTTAATAGAGAAGATTGACTGTCAGGATTTAATTCAAGTCCAGATGAGCTGGTGGTACCATTAGAGGGTGCTGGGGATGGCGTCTCTTTATTGCTCAAAGAAGAACCTGGACTTGTTCCAGCATAGGGAGGCGGTATGCCAGCATGTAATTTTGTATGTGCTGTGCTGTGTCGGGATCCTGGAGTATTGACAGCAGGCGAACTCTCATCCTCGTCCGGGATTGTTTCTAAGGGTTGTTGATAGCTTGGACTGGTCTCTTCCTGATCCGATTCTTGGTCCAAGTCGTCTTCGGAGATATCACCGGTAGGTAAGTCGGGTTGCTCATCCTTGGTATCCTCGTTCTTGGTAACGGATGCTTCTGGAGTTGTGACTGTTGGTTTGGAAACGGCGGTGGGGTTAGAGGCTTTCGTACTGCCTTTCTTTCGATTAGCTTGTTCAGACTTTCCAGATGAATTCCTTGGTGTTCCTCTTGATTTCTTCTTTCCCTTGCCCTCTGGTACTTTTGGTTCGGGGTAGATGCATTCACGGTTACCCTTTTGGCAACCTTTGACGAAGGTTAGTATTCATCAAGTACTGATCACTGGGGAACGAGACTTACGTTCACACACCGGGCGAGTCTCGTCGCACTATGTTTCCAGATTAGTCTCTAAATCGGACAAAGTCGCAAAGGACCTGGTGGCTTACTTTAATGCGTCGTGACCTACACATGTAACAGCCAGACCGAGTTCTCTTGTGCTTTACATTCACCATGACCTCCATGTTTCTCTTCCACCTAGTAGCATTGCCATCAACAGGGAAAACATCTGTAGATGACTGCTGAAAGTATGGGGCCGGTGAATACGGTAAAGTAATTGAAGATGGAGGAACCGGAATCTTGATAACCGTTCCGCCTCTTTTTGGCGGTGGTGCAGGCTCCTCTGGTGGTTGTCCATCGGACATGGAGTTTAAAAAGTGCTGGTAGTAATTGTTCATTTTGAAGGACATATGCTCGGCCTAATGATTAAAGTGAATGGAATAAGGTGAGGATATCCGGCGAATCGCTTGTGGCCGGGTCGTTAAGAGTTGCGTATATCAACAGTTGGAGGGACAGTATTGATGTCGCACTAGGAGAAATCCCATGATATGCCGTGGCTACAAATCTCGATTTATAACAAAATAGACCGTGAGTAATCAAGTTGACCAATAACCCGGTATTATAACGTCAAGGCTGAAATGAAGATAAAATAAAAATCCACTGGTCTGTAGTTATTGCAACCGTAATAACGCCGCCGTTGATGTTGGTGGTAACCCAAAATAGTGAGGAGACGAGGTTGGCAAGTACGAGAGGAAAGTGGTGGCACAAGGTGAATTTTGTGGGGTTTGAGTCAAGAAATCGTAACAAAGGAGGCAATCACAGCCAGATCGCAATAGGAAAGATGTCAGATGAGAAGTCAGGAACAGAAAGAAATGACAATTGTAGATTTAAAGATGGTAGGCAAGAAACAAGGTGCCGATAAATGAAGGATGGGTAAATTCCCGATGCGTTTTGTGATGTGCGGCACGGCAACTGCTGAATAGTAAAACCTTAATTCAATCACGGAATGAATAGATCGGGAAAGAGACGAAGATAATCAGGTAGCAGTGATGACGTGAGTTGCAGTTAATAAAGCTGAGCGGGATCTCGGTAGCTTAAAGTCGCCGAGAGTAGTGTATGAATTTAGTCTAGTCGATTATGGAGTAAAGACAGTGGGGAATCGAGATCCTAATTGAAGGGCATCCAGCGCGGTTTAACAATACCAATGAATGTAGGATTGACGACCGAGACAGGGATGTTATATAGAAATTTGTGAAATAAAAGACGGCATATTGGAGCAGCATATATATAATTGTGAGTACAGAGTTTAAGCACCGGTGAAGAAACAGCCGTTGTGGGTTTATATGTACCAAAGGAGACACTTTGTAGAATAGAAACTTGGAATACTGGCCAATGCATCTGACCGACATAGCGAGACATGGCAAAACAAGATTCTGCCTTCGAAAACCACATTGACGACAGTTTTTGATGAGTAAGTATTAAGGAATTCCGCCAGACCACATCTACATACGATAGTACCTGCGCGACTCTGTTGACAAGGTTCGGGGAACACAAAGACATTTATAGCCTGCGAGTTTAAACACAGCCGCTTTGTATATACATATGCATGTGCAGGAAAGCCATCGTCGCACCGGTCAACATTTCAAGGTTAACATTAAAGGGCAAGATGGATTCTCTCAACACATCACCATGCAGATATACAGAGAGAAACATGCAGCAAAGTATGATACCGATGCAAGGGGTTGACAAAAACGGCCACAGTAACAAAGGGGCGGGATCACCTCGTCGGTAAGTTGTACCGGAAACGAGGCAGACTTGAGGTTTTGTCCATGCCACTGTTTAAGTTTCTAGTCTTCAAGAACATCATGATATCTCATGGGGTAGCTGAAGACGTGACGTGTGAGAAAGTGTGATGAGCCATGTTGGATGACTCTCTAAAAGAAAACCTGATCTACTTATATGGTTCACGGTTTTACATTCCATATCACCAACGCTACAATAGTAAAATACTGACCCAAAGTTGCAGGACGGACATGAAGAACCAACCTGTTCCCGAAAGGTAGAACAGTTCCGTATCTGCTTTGTCAACAGGCAGGATTCAATGATTATCGCATCTTAACTGCTATCATACAGAACTGACTACTAACCCGAAAGCGTTAAATGCCCCGATAACTAGTTTCTTGCCGCTCAACAACATCCCGCAAGAGCTCCGGTGAATTAGCGGATACCAAATTCTACTCCAATCTTTTTGCAAGCAACCACATAGAAATGCAAAACCAAGACAGCTATCCGGATACTGTTCTGGCCTTCTTCTTTCTATGTATGTACACATGGGCTCCTTCAATATCCACCATCGGCCCATATACTAATTATACTGATCATAGGCCTGAACCCTGGATTTGGTCTAGAACATCTCTCCACTCTGCTCACACATAAATCACAAGTTTAATGTGGCAAATTTTTTCAGGTGTCAAGGCTGTTTTGGTTGTTTTGGCTTCTGACGTCAGGCGCTACTACGAACACAGACAGGAACGGCAAAAATTCCCATTGCAGTCATAAAAAGTGTTGTCTATAGTGAAGAACATGACATCACATATGCAACTAAGATTATCCATACATACCATCATGAGCAGTCTGTGGCATGGGCATTAACAACATCTAACACTACGCTATTCTTAGTCTATCCAAGCTGGCCCGACAAGACAATGTCAGTTGTGTACTCCAGCCAAGACTTTGGCTTACCGTCACTACAATGGTTCGCGAGATTGATTTAACCCGAGAAACCGTAACGCTAACAATAGTCCATCACACCAAGTGAAGTAACGAACCTTTGTCGTCCATCAAACTCCCTGTTAAGTTCCACATCGAGAATCTATCGATGGCTCCACTTGTTCCTTTCGGCTTGTTTGATACCCGGTCTATGACCCAACGCAAATATAGCAACATACATACATACATACATGTACAGGGATCGCATACAACTATTTCGCACGTTCCGGCCCGGGTTTACCTACGGTTTTGGTATCACGGAAAATACGTGCGTTTGTTGAAAAGAACAGCGGATTCAAGATGATACCACTTTGACTCGAACGAGGAGCCTGTTCTAGGCCATATTTATGGAAGCTACACTCTCACCGGGTGACTGAGGTCACGTCTATAGGTACGGTATGTGGGATTTACCGTCGTCATGACGGATGAATACCGTCCTTCAATGTGACGTTATCCAAGTGTGGCCGATATGTCTCTTGGTGGCTGCACGGAACCATGGCCGTTCCTACTCGAGGTGTACAACTGGATACCTGATTGATATAGTTGGCTGACGTACGCTGACAGTAGGGCTGTGACCTAGAGCTGTAGTGTTGCATTGTATAAGTCTTGGTACACGTTTTTTTGCTCAGTGCACAATTGATCAAAATCATTCAAATCATGTGTCATGACGTTTTCCCTTACGCCCCAAAGAAACCCAACTCTCTGTAAATGCAGCTGCATACACCAACTATAGCAACGATAGTAATAGTCGTCATGACGGTATCTAATCTCGCCGTATCGTAAGACTTTTAGACTAATCATTCAGCCAGTGTCTCAGTTACATTACGGCCCCCAGAATAAGTGGAGGCGCCATATCCACCTTGTCTGGAGGGAGAAATGTTTGGTCACATGTTAGTTGTGGTCGGACACAATCCGAAGGTCCGGGAAATTTGTCGAGGATTTGCCATGTCTAGTCATTGTGTGTAGATATCATCGAGAGGTCGTTGTTGGTAGGAATTCGAGAGTCTGTATCACGTTTGTGTGGCATCACGTCGAGTAGAGTCGACTTTGTATATATCATTTATTGTCGGAGGTATACACACCCGTACTTCTAATCATAGATGCTCATAGTTGTACTTTCTCCGGATACCTCTCTTCCGGGTTCCATTCTATTGGTTCCGTAATATCAAATCTGGCCTTTGGCGCACTTACGGAGGCCCCCAAGATAGACATCCTGTGACGCTAATTCGACGGCATTTGTGCATCGTTGTACAGATATACATTTGCGGCTTGTGATTCTCATGATCGACGGATTAGAGAGAGCTAGACGTTGTTGTTTGCGGCGGTACCCTTGTCCTAGACGATGATGTCATTGATGCCTTTGGCGCTGTCACCATCCGACTGGTTGTCCACGAGCCAAACTGAATCTATCTTTAACACGCCGTCGCTATCGCACTATAGACCATATAAACATCTAGGCTGGCATGAACCGCTTCTCTATACAAATAGTAGTCTAGTCATCCAGGTCCATTCCGCAAACATACGATGTCGTCGTCGAACACGGTAAACCGTGCGTCTACCAAGTCAGGGGCGGCCATTCCCGCTCTTAGTGACTTCGTTTCAAAGACCCGTCCCATCAATCGACTTTTTTCCAATCAGCGACCAGAACAAGCAAACATGTGGACGAGTCTACAGTATGAGAAACGCCAACAACCTTGAATCCAGTCTAAAGCCAGACGACACGCTACTTGGGCACGGGCCATACTCAAACATCGTGATACTCTATCAAACCTCGCTTTTACATAGCGACAGTATTCGTTATTCTCAACTTCTCAAGAAGAACATGTAGCCAAACTGCAAGCGTCCAACTTGCGTATCGCTTTTGTATCAATGAGCACTTGAAATTCCAACTCCTATGCCTCACGTATGTACAGACCTACTCATACCCGTCGCAACGCTTCCCGTCGCAGTTTGCCGGGAGCTATGACCGTGTTCTAGTGCGCCAGAACGGCCATATCACCAAGCTCATGAAACAACATATTGTGCTGGCGTTTAGGTGCGTAAGGGCTATGACCAAACGGGGCCATTAACGACAGGTGTTGATTTTTTCCTATTTCTCCTTCTTCTTTTCTTCGTCAACCTATTTTCTTGGGAACTGTTCCCTCTCAAGACTTTCCGCCAGGTCGCCTTTCTTTCTAACTTTTGTCTATATCTCCACCTCAATCATCTTGTGCTGTGCGCAAGAGTACCAAGTTCATTGAAAAGACTAGTCTTTTCTTCTTAATCGTTAATCGCCAGTCCCTTCGTCTGACTCTAGTCACTCGGCCCGGAGCCGTACATTACACCCATCTACCACCCGCACAAAATGGCTGACTTTGGCTTACGCCTCCTGGAGGCCTTCCGTATCGACCTCTACCTTCGTCGAAACATTGACTTCTCCGTCTTCTCCTGGACCAAACTCGCCGCCATCACGCCCGCCACTTGGCTTCTTTTATTCATTACCCTCCTCGGCTTCGTCGTCCCACTAGTCATCGTACTACCCCCGCTCCCTCTCAAATTCACCGAAGCCCTCGTTCAAACGCACACATTACTCACAATCCGCACTTCCCGCGCCGGAAATGCGCCTACCAGGAGTCTCTCCGAGGTCGACAAGCCGACGAAGAAGACCTACGGCACCGAGGTAGCCAAGGTTGAACGTCTCTGCGTATACCCCGTCGTTCCCTGCCGCGGTATCGAAATCGCCAAGTCCAAGATGAACAAGCGCGGCATGCAATACGACGGTATCTACGCCTTCGTTCACAAGCCCGTTGACGCCAAGGACGACGCGCCCTGGGAATTCCTCATGCCCGCCGACTGTCCCAAGCTCGGAAGACTCGGTGTAGAAATCTGGGTTCCGGACATCATCAAGACGCGCGGCTCGCTCGACAAGGCGCCCAACGAGACCTTCATCATCGTTTCTTTCCCGTGGGTCGATAGTGGCTGGAAGGGTATGCTAGCTTGGTTCATTGCAAAGGTGACCAAGGGACTCTCTGGTCTTCCTGACAAGGAAGCCTTGCTCCCGGTGGAATACCCGACTGAGCGGGAAATTCGCGGAATCGGCTATCAGACTCTGGAGATCGTCATGGGTGGAAAGAAGGTCAAGGTCTTGGAAATGACCCGTGAACTTCCCGAGGAAATCAAGACATACCTGGAGGTCAAGGGGACACTGGGCCTTGTCCGTCTTGATAAGGCAGAGGGTGATCGTGGGATTTGCATGGTTGGTGAGAAGATTGATACTGCCAAGGACTTTGTCATTCGCAGACCGAACATCACAGGTGAGATTTATTCTGATATACGGGTTCACCAGATACGATTACTAATACAATATGTGGTACAGTCACGCAAACTATTCCTGAGAAGTATAACTCGGCTCGCCGTGTTACATTCAGCCAAGGAACGGCCTTGTTCAGTTCCGACTGGTCCTATGAAATTGGTCGGTACCCCGATGGTGCTATGGGACTTGTACCAAGACCTGCCGCCAACGAAAGTGAGTCTTGGTTAGAAGTTGGTATGGGAATTGTACTTGAGTAGACAAGGACGAGATCGATACATGCACATAGACAAGTTTCCGCCAAGTACATAATCATATAAAGACATAAACCCATTCAAACTAGCTATTTCAAAGCTATAGATCCAATTACCAAAAATCCCATATAACCAGTTTCCATACCACCAACCCGTAAAAAAATAGAGCCATCGTGAAGAATCTCTTCATTTCAAGTCCTTTGGAGTAAGTGCCTGCACCATACTCGTACCCTCGCTGAAGCGCGTGCGGAAAATGCGGTTTGCATTCTGGAACATGCCATCTTTAAGCGAGACGACAATGAACTGCGAGCCCTTAAACCGAGTCTTGATCAAACGACCAATGTTCTGGGTATGCGAAAGATCCAGAGCGGCGTCGACCTCATCAAGAATGTACATGGGAGCAGGTTTGAACTGCAGAAGAGCCATGATGAGAGACAGGGCAACAAGTGATCTATACACAAGCATGTTAGCGTGAAATTCAACATACACGATAGAATCTGAACAATGAATACATACCTTTGACCACCAGATAACTCGGTAAGACTTTGCTTCCAGACCTTTCCGAGACAAACCTTGACTTCAAGACCGTCACTAATCGATTTTCCCTCTGGTGGGTCCAGCTTAGCAAAACTACCACCGGGCAACAACTCAGAGAAGATTTGGCCAAAGTCGGCATTAACCTTGGTCCAAGTCTTTTCTAAAGCCTTGGTCTTGTAGTCGTCCAGCGACACAATAGTCTCCTCAATCTTACGCTTGTCACGCGTGACTGTCTTCATCATTTGCTTAAGTGACGCTTCCTTCTTCTCAACACTGTCAATCATGTTCATGACCTTGGGGTTGATCTTCTTCTTCATTCCTTGGAAACGCTCTGTCAAGTTACTGAGAGTTGACCGACATTCGCGGATGTTCTGGTTGGTGTAATCGTACGGAGTTCCAGCCCGGCCAAAGTTACCAACTTCGTCAGCAATCCACTCATGTTGCTCGTCCATATGCTGCACCGCAAGACGGGCATCTTGCTGCTCTTTGTTGAACTTTTCTGTTTGGTGACGCAGAGTTTGCATCTCAAGAGACTCTTCCGTGATACGTGCATTCTTGGTCCGCATTGCTTCCTCCAACGCCTTGAGCTCATCGTTGTATACATGAAGCTTAGCACGCTCATCGTCTAACCGCGTTTTGATCTCGGTGTACTCTTCCTGGATCTTGGTGTGTTGCGCCATAAGCCCCGTGACTTCTTCCTCGTAAGCCTTAATGGCAGCAGAAACTTCTTGTACAGACTCACGGGCTGCCGCTAAATCTACAGCTGCCTGTTCAGATTCGAGTTGGTAGCCTTGCAGTTCCTTCTGCATGGACTTGACACTGGCAGTGTTGTTCTTGAGTGACACTCTCAGTTGGTCAAGTGTCCGTTGGATTTCAATCAACTTGGCGTCCTTGTTCTGATCAAAATCCTTCATATCCTTCTCAATGCGCTTGACATCAGCGCTAGCTTCAACATGGCGCTTCTGGGCATCAGAGATGGCAGCAACCAACTGTGGAATAGTTTGCTTCATAGTCTCAACCTCTTGGATAATTGAAGAGGACGAGTTACCACTGATCTGTTCCTCGGCGAGCTTGATTGCGTGGGCCTTGAGATCAAGTTGTTGCTTGGTCTGGCGAGCCATATCCAATTTAGACTTCTCCGTAGCAATCTTGATTTGCAGCGCCTTGAGCATTGACTCTGCTTGTTGAAGATTCTTGTTGATCGTGTTAAGCTTTTGGAGAGTCAAAAGAACACCACTGGATCTCGGGGCACTGCCACCAGATAATGTGCCTGACGGGTCGTAAGAGTCGCCCTCGAGGGTGATACTACGCAAACGAACACTAGGGTCAAATGTTACCCGCTTTGCCGTGTTTGCGTCTGCGCAAATCAAAGTGTTGCCAAAGATGTACTCCATGGCAGTGGAAACCTCCTCGTCATATCCAACCAATCTCAGAGCCAAATCTACCTTGCCTGGTGCAATCTGTTGAGCGGCGCCGATCTGTTGTGCAGACGCCTTGAATACACTGATCTTGTTGAGAGGAATCAAGGTCACACGCTTCTTCAGTCTGCCCTTGTCTAATAACTGTGAACTGGTCACATGGGTATCGACAACAACATTGTACAGACGTCCTCCGGCACAAATCTCAAGTGCAGTTCCGGCCTCCAAATGCTCCTTATCCAAAGTAAACAATTGCGCAACCATGCCCTTCACTTTCGATCGATCAAAGTTTGGCGTTGGGTCGCTGTAGTTAAAGTCGATGTTGGCAACTTTCCGTTTGAGAATATCAGATTCCTGCCGAAGACCTCTCACTTGTTGTTGAAGTTGTGTTTCTTGTCTGAAGAGCTCCTCTTCTTGGCCAGGTTCGATTCCCATCTCGATGAGTCTGCCTTCTAATTGTTGCGCCTCGGCCCGCATCGTCTCAAGTTGCTGCAATAGGCCAGCGTTTTGTGCTTTGGCCTTGTGTGCCCGTGGCTCTTCCTCTCTGATACGCTTTTCCAAATGGGCAATCTTGATCTTGGCCTGCTCTTGTTCAGTAGCTGCCGCGGTTGCCCGGTTGCGAGCATCTTGTAGCTGCCCTTGATATCCACTCTCCTGGCCTTCTTTGGACGCGACACCAGTTTGAAGAGTCTGCAATAACTCCTCTTTGGACTCAACCTCACGGGCTTGTTTCTCAAGATTCTCTTTTACCGTAGCAAATCTTGACTTTCCAAGCTCATAGAGATCAGTTTTCTCCTTCAGAGAAGCCTCCAACTCAAGCACCGCTCGCTCAAGACCAGCCTTACGCTCGATTTCCTCCAACGCACTAGACTTCTTGAGATCAATAACTGTTGTCAATCGCACAAGCTCGTTACTGTGTTGTTTAACAGACTCCTCCAAATTCGCACCCTTGCTTCCCTTTTTGATTTCCTTATCTCGTTGGGCCTTGATTTCCTTGACGTCTTCCTCCAAGTTACTGATCTCGTGAGTTAATCTTTCGTGTGATTGCTCAAGGTCATGGAGCCGTTGTCTCTTGCCGTCAAGATCCGCTGCCGATTGCTGTAATTTTTCTTGTAACTTTACGTAATCGTGGGCAACCACCAAACGGGTCAGCCGCTCGAGGTCATTTTGTGTTTGTTGGAAATCGAGAAAAGCACGCTTTTCCGTACGGAGCTTGTCCAACTTGGGTTCAATCTCTTCGCGTAACAGCTCTGCAATCTCCTGCAACTTGAGGTCCTTCTTTGCCATCGTTTTTAGGGCCTTGTCTCTACGATCCTCAAACATACGAGTACCGGCTGCTTCCTCAATCATAGCTAAGATCTCGACAGCTTTCATGTTGAGAACCTTAGTAATGCGACCTTGCATAATCAGGAAGTTGGGGTTGTTGATATTGAGGCCGACCGATTGGAAGAGATTCTGGACTGTTTGTTGTTGCGCTCGATGACCGTTGATTAGGTATTTGGAGGTTCCTCCCAGAACAATCTGGCGAGTAACGCTGATGGTCGCATATTCTTCGAATCCGATTGGTGATTTAGCTTTATCTCTGTTGTCGAAAACGATTGTAACTGAAGCTTTCGTAACACCAGCTTGACCGCGCTTGTAAATGAGATCCTAAAATTAAGTGGTTGAACTGTCAGGACTGCCCATACGCATACCAAATAGCTGTCGAATTGTCTACTATGACATAGCACCTACTTGAAGATTCTGTGCGCGAACCGTGGACATGTTTGTGATACCCAAAACGAAGCAAATAGAGTCCAGGATATTTGACTTTCCGGAACCGTTCAGGCCCGTGATAGAATTGAAACTCTCATCCCTAAAACGGAGATGTCAGTTCGGCCGGTCGGGGGGTTGATGTGCGGGGCATTGACCCGGAAGACCGGGTCGTGGGAATAAGTTACCATCCGGAGATGACGGTTCTGACCGCATACGACTTAAAGCCCTAGAAGTTTCAATCCCGGTTAGATACATGCGCATGATACGTCGGTAAATTTCAGGATATACTAACGTCTATGATAATCTCAATAACTCTCATTGTAACGCGGGGTATTAAGACAAGCTGTGGAAAGCCTGCCAGGGACGATGATCCCCTTCTTCTGTGTTAACTTTTTGTTGGACGGTCTATGGACCCTTATGATCAAACCCACGATGCACAACGGCTGATTGGGATAATTAAAGGGTTTATTGGAAAAATTATGTATGGATGTCCAAAGATTCGAGGCTGGATCGTCAACTGATTCCAATTCAATGCGTCTTGGCTCAAGCCCCTCGTTCACAGGAATTGAGGGGCACTTATTGGGTTCACTAAAGACTTATTGTTGTCAATCGCAAAAGTAAACAAATCTCCTGGTAGGGTTCAGTGAAGGATTGCATAACCAACAACCCACACACGTGATAACAATGCAAGGTATCCCAAAGAAGACTAGAGTGTGGCGTTATCGCTTTACACGCGAGGATACCGCGCTCTTAAATGTGGCGCTTATCCTAAAATGGACGGATCAAAACAAATACCGCTTGTGGCACCTAGAAAAGCATTTGTTTGTTGCTTGGGTGCTCATTTAGCCTTGTAAATGCAGTGTATGTACCAAAGCGCTCAATCGATAAACCTTTGTTGAAGAGACGAATAACGGAATGTGTCTGTCTCTGGCTGACCTTCTCTAACCATCCATGACGACGTCTGCCTTTCATTCATTTGTGCGCCTGGTTTACCGTTGATACTTATTTACTTGATACCCTTTTCCTGTTGTTTTAGACTTCACATTCTCCATGCCAGCATCCGCTTGTCGCAGCAACAGCACTCACATCGCGACCATATTTGTCCTATAGACCTCGCAACTTGCATTTTACCACTCAGACACTCGGATACCAGTTCTCACCGCCGAATTAGCAATATTTGCGCTTTTTTTTTGCATCATAACCGACTACATATACATACATCCAAATCATCATCACATCGTCATCATGACCACGCGAGGAGCGCGTTTACCACTGGGTTCATCTGCCTGGGTGGCCGAGGAGCGTAGCTCCGCTCTCAAGATTGCCGACCAAGAAGTTGAAGAATTCTCTTTTTCTCTCCGGAACGACTTTGATTGGCTTAATGAGCACATGGCTGGCATCTTTGACGAAAACGAGATGTAAGCATCATGATCACCTGGATTTTGTACTCACTAAGAGGCCAAGCTGACTCGTGAAACCTGTTTCTAGTAATGTTGCTGGTGTTTTCAAGACTCCTGGCCGCTTAAGAACCAGGAATGTTGCTCACCAGAAGCCAGAAGCTACTGGAACTTTAGCTCAAACTGCAACCACAAACGGAACCGATCGCCTTGTAAGTTGGACGGAAAGTTTCCGGGTACAGGTTATGACATGTCACTGACACTATTCAACTTCATAGCCATTAAACGATATATTCTCTTCTACCACCCCATCATCCGCGCCGAACAAATTTACACAACAACTCAGTAGCAAGACTCGCACACCATCGGTGGCTATACCAGATAATATCGACCTAGATCAGGATGATGACAGTTCTGGTCAGGACGACAGAGCCGCCTCTCCAAGTCCTATGAGACATGCTGTTTCCCCACGACTTCACGAAATATCTGCTGCTGCGACGGACTCTGGGTACCATGGCAGTCAAAACGTCACAGTTTTTAAATCGCCAGCTGCCAGCCGTGAAACGTCTCGTATTGGCCGCGCATTGAGTCCTGCTCTCAAGTCACCCAGTAGACCATTACCTTCACCAGCAGGCGTATTCCTAGTTAATGGGCGCGTAGGAGAAAGCGACGACAAGGATATCGAGCGCGAACATGAGCCGAGAAGGAGTAGAGCCGCTTCTCCGATCCCAAATTGGGCCACAAATTTGTTTATCCCACCAACAGCCGCCAAGGAGCCCCAATCCTCAGAACTTTCATCACCACCTCAATCGCCACCAACCAAGTCCTCTGCGATACAATCACCTGTTTCCCACTACAGTGCCTTTGGAAAATCTACATCAGAACCACAACATGGCGTGGACGATGAGCAAGACCTCGACATGTACGATAGAGATCACCCCGCAGACGACATGTATGATGAAGATGAGGCTAGATCACATTCCCCGAGTCCAGTTCGCCCGGCCATGCGCAAGAGCAGTTTTAACTTCGCGCCCTTTCCTGTTAGAGAACCGATCAGTCACAAGGGTGGTAATCTTGCGTCTCGGACGAGCCAGATTGACACCTTCCGCGCCAGCCACTACTCACGGGACACATCTGGTAAATCTATGGACCATGAAGATGATCGTATGGATGTCGATGAAGAAGATTCTCCAGTTGACACGGCTACCAAAAATTTGACCTACACTCAAAAGCTCCAAGATTCAATCAACAAGCTTAGAGATAGCAAAGCAGCTAGAACATCGAAATCTATTCATGGATTAGCGGCTTTGTCATTGACCCATGGAACGGAAGGTGACAGCGCATTGCAGTCACCACCAAGAAAACAAGGCACCGCTCCTATAAGCACCACACCGGGTGCTTTTCCAGGAGCTGTTGACGAGGAAGAAGAATGGACGGATGCACCATCTGATCATAATCCTGAGATGGAATCTACCGAAGACGGATTTCTTGTACCAAAGAACCGTCCGACTGGTAGTGTTTCACCAACACGCTCGGGAAACAACAGTCCAGCACCTTCAAAACACACATCGCTCTCCCTGTTCCCGGATATGAATCCTACTATGGCTCAGATCAAGGCACACAACAAGAGCATGTCAATCTCGTCACATAACTCGTTGATGAGCTTGCATGAGGCGGCTAATGCTGCTGCAGCAACCCCACCAAGCCCGTCCAAATCCCCATCTCGTTCTATGCGCGAAAGTCCGCTCAAAACTGTAAGACATAAGCTGTCTGTCATTTTCAAGGGATCTAAGAACCTCTTGGCTAGTGGTGCAGACAGTAAGCAAGGAACAGTTTCAGGTTCCCACAGGGTTATGTCTAGTACTATTGAGTCAGTTGAGTCTCTGAACAATTCCAACGACTCCTTGTACCCCGATTTGAGTTCAAAGCTTAATGACTCCGCCGATCTCACTGGTAGCCCACGGCAAACGCGTAAGACTCGTGCTTCAGCCGACCGTGAGAGGCAAACCCAGCGCGACGCTCGACTCATGAGAGAGCAGCTTGATAAGCTACAGCGTGCTCGTGATTCCGAGCGTGAAAAAGTTCGAATTGCACAAGAAGAGCATGAGCGAGAGAAGCAACGAGAAAACGCCCGTCGTTTGGAGGCCGAGAAAGAGCGCCAGCGACAAGAAGAATTAGAGAGAGAACGTGAGGCTGAACGCTTGGAGTTGGAACGTCTCGCCCAAGAACGCCTGGCCCAAGAGCGCCGTGAGCAGGAACGCTTAGAACAAGAACGCTTAGAGCAAGTCCGTCTTGAACAAGAGCGGATAGAACAGGAACGTCTTGAGCAGGAGCGTTTGGAACAGGAGCGACTCGAGCGAGAGAAACGTGAAGCCCGGGAAGAAGAGGAACGCTTAGAGCGGCAACGTGAACTCCAACGCCAGGAGGAAGCCGAGAGACAACGTGCTCTTCAACTGGAACAACAGCGACAGGAACGGGAACTCGAAATCCAGCGCCGCCGCGAAGCTGAAGAGAAAGAACGCCGTTTACAGCAGGCCCGAGAGGAGGAAGAGGCACGCCGGCAACAAGAGGAGGACGAGAGACGAGAGCGTGAGCGTGAACACCAGAACCGTATCAAGTTGGAGCGTATGCGCCTTGAGGAGGAGGAGGAAGCCGCTGCGGCTGCTGCTGAGGCTGAGGCGGCTAGATTGGCCGAGGAACACGAACGGAAACTAGAGCGTGAACTTGAAATGGAAATGCAGGCCGAACGACAACGAGAGGAGGAATCTAGACTGCAACTCGAGAAACAGAAGGCAGCTGAACGCCCCAGTTCCCGCACTGCTTTAGCCAGCCCAAAGAAAACTACGCGTACCAGGGCAGGAACCAACCAGAGTGACGATACGACTGAAAACCCTACGAAGACTCCTGGGCGGCCTGCATCCGCGATGTCCCGTCCTGGTACTGCGCGTAGCGCGCGTAAGGACATCAGACCGCCGCCGAAGCCTACGCCTGGTTCCAAGTCTCGTGCCGAGCCATCCAAGCAAATTGTCGTCAAGCCAACATCTCTGTACCGCCCGTCCAATGCTATTCTCTCAGCCAATTTGTCGGAAACTCTTGACGCCTCTACTTCATCCCGGTCTCAACTGAGTCTCAAGAGCAGCCAGAGTTCTCTCAAGGACCGTGATACATCCTCTACAAGTATGAAGAGCTCTGTTGCTTCATCTGCTGGTAGCAGTCGTTCTCGGTCAGTTGATCCCACAGCCAAGAAGCGAGAGCAGGAAGAACAGCTCCGTGCTAGTGAGAAGAAGGAGGAAGAGCGTGCCGCGTTCGAGGCCAAGAAAAAACAGCGGCAGGCGGCTCTGGAACGGGCCAAGCAGACCCGTGCTCCACCACCAGCCTCTCGCTCTCAAGTGAACGGCCAAGCAGACAACACATCCCAAGGTCAGTCTTCCCGGCCTCCATCACGCGTTGCCCAGGCTTCCTCTGAGGTGCCTCGTCCCAAGTCGGCCATGAAGACTGCCTCAACCACGAAGCGTCAACTGGAAGATGAAAAGAACGCGTCTGTCCGTAACGGTCCTCTGCACCAGCTCCAGGAAAGTAAGCGTCGGCGTACCGGTGAGGACCTTGACGACGATTCTCAGCAACATACTTTGAGGGCTCCTCCGGTTAGAGCATTTGCAACTATCAAGGAAGCTCCGGGAAAGAATTATGCCAGCCAAACCGCTCCTGCTGCCGCCCGCGATATGTTCAAGTCACAAGTCAAGAAGAGTGTCGATATGTCACAGTTCTCAAAGGGTGCCATTCCTTTTGCTGCGGCTCCTGGAGCTGCTGGTGGCACTCTTCCAGCTGGCGGCTTCAAGACACCTGGTCGTACTGCTCTTCCTTCCGCATCCAAGTCTGCCCACAAATCTACCCGGCAATCACCACGTTTCCAGAACGGAGATAGCATTGATCTCCCTGAGATTGAAACCGAAGATGAGCAAGATGAGGATTCAGATGATGACAATGACCGTGATGTGGCCATTGCCCCATGGGCTGCCGGGCCGCATCTCCAGAAGGCCTTGATTCGCCAGGAAACTATGGATCCTTCACTTATCTTCGGACCACCTGCCCCTCTCAATCTCGAGGAAATCTTCAGCCAAGACAAGGAGAAGTGGAGCAAGTTCCGCTCCCGTACCTCGAGTGCCAATTGGAACGGTGTTGACAGGCTTACCGAGGACGATATTCGGAAAGACATGGCTGCTCGTGACAAGATTCGTCGGGATGGTGGATGGTCTTATGACTTGGGACTGGACATGGCTCCTTAGAAGGGGCCTGGACCGTCAACACGTAGTCATGCTCAAGATGCCAAGGAGAATAGTGTGAAGCAAAGTGAACGAAAGACAAAGTAGGTTTTATTCATTAGTGTTGTTTATTTCATGGGCTTCGACCCCTTTATGTACATACAAATTGATGTACATCACGGAGTTTGGCAGGGTGTTTCATTTCCATTATACACATTATTTAGAAGATATGAAATTTTAACATAACATCACTACCCTCAATGGGTACTTGCAAATATTACATTTCATGAATTTTTGGCGACGAACTCCAACTTTTGAATTGTCAACTATCGGTGGATGACTACAAACTAGACCAAGTAAAATACAATGCGTAGCAAGATAACATGAAACCCAACATAACAAGAACCTATAACAGACAACAAGAGAAATAGAATACAAAAAACAAGAGCTCCTGTTGGGCATACACAATTTCGCACCCAAAAGGAACAGTCAAACGTGTATCAACGGGATGGGAGCAGAAAAAGTGTATCCTAGGAGGAGGTGGTGGTACACTGCAGACGACGCAACGAAAACATGTCGTCTAACAAAAGAGAGGCGTGGGGTGATGCATAGGAAGAAAACGCTGCCTGGGGATAAGAGACAACGTCAATAGTCGATGGTACAAGAGATTAAGCAAGTTGAGACCGCCTAGTGAGTGGTTTAGCGACGGCCACGGCCCATCCAGGACTGGCCACCACCGCTACGGCCACGGCCACCGTAGCCGCCACCACCACCACCTCTCCGGTCACCACCGCCTCTGCGGTCGCCACCGAAGCTGCCGCCGCCTCTACGTTCGCCACCGAAACCACCACTGCCACCGAAGCTGCTACCGAAGCTGCTACCGAAGCTGTTGGCGCGCGGCCGGGGAGCGTTGGGGTCAACAACCTTTTCCATCATGCTGTCGAAGGGGTCGCTGCTGGAGCTGCTGTTGCTGAAAGAGGAAGAACGGCCCATGCTGCCACCGGAGCCACCTCCGAAGCCACCGCTGCGGCGGCCAGTGTTGACACCAGGGACGTTGCGGAGACCAATGCGCTGGATAGCGGCCTCGGAGATGTAGGGGGGGCTCTCCATACCAAAACCGAAGCGGCAGAGCTCGTTCATGGCAGCGATGGCCTCGGCGGCAGTACGGCGCTCGACGCCACCAAGGAGAGAGAGGTATGAGGTGTTGAAGACGTCGGGGTCAACAGTCTGGTAAGCCTCGGCAACCTCAGCAAGGATGGGGTGCTTGGAGTTGGAGTCCTCACCGGGCTCAACGTTGGCGGTCTCCAGGGTCTGGTCGGGCTTAATGGGCATAGCGCCGAGCATCTGGCGGGTAGAGCTAATCTGGAACTTGGGGACGACAATGTAACCAACACCCTCCTTGCCGGCACGACCGGTACGGCCGAGACGGTGAACGTACTGCTCAGCTGATGGGGGGAGACCCAACTGGATGACGTGAGAAACGTTGGGGAAATCCATACCACGGGCAGTGACATCAGAGGAGATCAAGATACCGGAGCGGGCTCTACGGAAGTTCTCAGCAGCACGGGTGCGCTGGTTCTGGGTCAGCTTGCCGTGGATGAACGAGCGAGTGAAATCACGGCCAAAAGAGCGAGTGATGGCGCCGATGGTAGGGTGGAGAAGGTCGACCAAAGCGGTGGTAGGAGTGTAAATGATGGCCTTGAAGGGAAGCTCATCCGGGTTGGCGTTGGCCTTGGCGACCTCGCGCTTGATCAGCTCGACGGTGCTAGGAATAACGTTGTACCAAGAGTTGGCGACAACAATGTGCTGGGGGACACGGGCGTGCGTTGGCTCGTCATCCTCGTTGATGGTTTGGACAAACTCAAAGTTGTCAGGGCGAACCAGCTGGCGGGCCAGGGCAATGACATCCTTGGGGATGGTGGCCGAGAAGAGAAGAGTCTGGCGCGACTTCTCCTTGGGATCGGGAAGGTAGCGGCTGATCTCACGGAGAGAGTCAGCGAAACCGACGTCAAGCATGCGGTCAGCCTCATCAAGAACCATGGCAGCCAGGTTGGGGGCCTTCAGGCCGGTGCTGGGGTCGCTGATAAGATCAATGAGACGACCAGGAGTGGCAACGAGCAAGTGGCAACCCTCACGGCGGGCTCTGTAAAGCATCTCACGCTTCTGGGTACCACCGACAGCGGCCTGGACAACAAGACCGGTGCCGTGGACGAGCTTGCGGGCCTCGACGGCGATCTGCTCAGCCAGCTCACGGGTGGGGGACAGAACAATACCACGGACATCGCTCCACGAAGCCTCACGGCGAGCACCGCGGGTGGCGAGACTGGGGTCCTCGTTGATCATGCGCTGGAGGGTAGGGAGAAGGAAACCAATGGTCTTTCCGGTACCAGTCTTGGCTTGGGCGACACTGTGTGATATAAATAGTTAGCTGATATGCTCAAGATAGAATGTGGTGGTTGTGAATTTGGTTGTGGCCGCATTGACAGTTTGCAGGCGCCATTTAGGTAATCCCTGGGGTTGACTTACAGATCCTTGCCCTCAACTGCAGGTCTGATGGTGCGAGCCTGGACCTCAGACATCGTCTTGTAGCCCATACCTCTCACGATAGTGTTGATGAGGGTGGGGTGAACGAGACCCTCGATAGCCATATCGTTGAAATAGACCTCCTTCTTAGCGGGCTCCTCAGCAGCAGCCTCGGTAGCCTGAGCAGTGGCCTCGGTAGCGAGGAAGCGGAACTGCTGGAGGGCACGGGACAGAGAAACGACGGACGCCTTGGCGGGGGCGGCGGTCAGGGTGGAGCGCTGAAGAAGAAGGGATGGCGAAGGGCCGGAAAGAGCGGCGCGGGCGACCGCATGGCGCAAAGGGGCGCAGTTGCGGAGACCTTGACGGAACATTGTGATTATTTGTGAGGTTGAGAGAGACTGCTCTGATATGGCTTTTCAAGACGAATGAAGTGACGGCCTTGTGGTATTATCGATGTATCGATTCGAAGATTAGATGTCTATCTAATCAAATCGACAAAAAACAAATGCTTTAGAATTATACAGTTGATGTCAACACAACACTGTAATTAGAAAAACACAACAACGACGATTTCAAAAGAATCCAAAGAAATCGGATCACGACGAGGATAGAAAAATCGAAAGGCAAAAGACAAGTCCAGGAACATTCACAGTACCAACATGTAGTGAGAAATTCTTGATTTTACAGGCATCCACACATGCAAGGACTCAGTAAATGGAGAATTTTGCAGTTCTGTCAGGCGCTGATTGGTGGCTGGCGGGCGGTGGAACATTCGTCTAAATGCCCCGCTGTTGGTTTTCATCTGCAACATACTGCCAAGCAGAGTGACGCTGACCTAAGCCAAAAAAAATACAACTTTTTTTTGTGGGGAACTCTTATCTTATCATTTAAAGCCGCTATGGGATTTTAGTACCCCACTATCCCGGGGATTAGTGAGACTTATACATTATTGAAGTAATCCTACAGACCGGTACTACCACACTGTTTTACTGTGTATACTTGGAGGGAACCCAGTATTTTCACATGGCACTCCGTTTTCCCTGGTACACCCAGAGTGTCAGTACTAGTGATCTAGAAATCCTTAGCGGTTACAACTTTCGCTATCATACAGAAGAGGAGCCGGACAGGCCGGAGAAGAGCCGTCGTTACGGTATTGAGAAAATTGTACAAGTATCATTAAAATCGTCTAGATTGCCCGCCCTTGAGATCTTACAAGCGCCGTCGAGTCCCATAATAGAACCCGACTGTCCCACCCTGTGGATGCCACCCACCCACCCGCTCCGAACAAACACCAGTCCACACCGGTCACAAACTCGGTATGGCGGTTCATTAAACCCAATTCTCTACCCGGTTGCCCTGGTGGAAGGTTGCCCTTGATTGCTGTGTCGTTCCACACACGTACTGTCATGTCATAGGAGCCGCTGATGAGCACGTCTGGTGTATGTGGGCACCAAGCGATTCGCCTCACAGCATACCGATGACCTTTGAATACTGACAGCGCTGGTGTGCCGGGATTCCGGATATCATGGGTGCGTACGACTGAATCTGTGCAGCCTGTAGCAATAATGTTGTGATTGTACTTGTTGAAGTCGTGAGTGAGAACTTCGCTATGTTGGCCAGGCTCGGCGACGCGGATCATGGCAGAGAGATGGTACTTTGCCGATACTGGTGTGCGAAGGTCAAATATACGTAGATTGCCATCTGATGATGATGCAGAGATAATGTTAGGATTTGAAGGGCAGAAGTTGACGGCGTAGGTGCAGCAGCCAGTAGGAAGTGTTCGTAATGATTGTGTTCTAGTTGGCGACCACTGTTCTAGTTAGCTAAGCACATGAAACAAGTTCATCTAATGCTTACAATCTTGACTGTCCCGTCCCATGAACTAGAAATAAAGTTGTCTTTGGTCACTGGATTCCACGCAACAGAGTATACTTCTCGATTGTGTTCATGGAAATTCATCACCGGAAAATCGCTGACAGTCGCATCGAATAGTTTGACTGAACCATCCCCGCAAGCGACAGCCAACTGGTTCTCGTTGATCTCAGAAAAGGCGACGTCATATTGTGCGTCGTTGGTATCGAAGCTATAAGGGCATAGAGCTTAAGTTAGAACGGCACATCACCCGGCATTCGCTGTGACTTACGCCCTTTCCACCGCTACCCCTTTAGGTCCTAATGCCAAAACAAAGAGCTTTCCGTTACCGACGATACCAAAGTTCGCAGAGCTGGCGACTGCGACTCGCGAATCTATGTATGGAGAATAGCGCACGGCATATGGGTTAAAACCCGGTGTGCGAAACTCTAGCATTGGAACGGCCATAACGGAATTTGAATATGAAGTTATCTAAAGATGTGTTTCGAGATAATCAAGAATATTAACAGCCGGTTTATCGGATATTTCAAGAAATTGAAGGTATTGAGCACTTGGAATTTATCTCGAGTAGTTTATCCTATGACGTTGATATAAACGCAGTGGCATGCGCAATTCCACTCAGTACCGAAATCCACCTCGGCCTCCAATCGCACATGTCAAACCTCCAACTGTGACCCCGGTTAGCGAAATGATCCTAACTAGTAACCCTAAGGAGCTTAGTGCTAAGAATGGAAATATAACGCACGTGATGGTTAAGCGGCTAGGCGGCAGTCCGTAAATCTTGAGAGGTTAAATGTCTACAGGTAAATGTATAAAAGGTCACAAATATCCCAGAATTTTGATAGTTTAACTACTATACACCTTCCTAGGACTATGACACATGGACGCATTTATAGTACGCAAGCGAAAACGGGCTGACGGGACTCTCGTTGATGTGCCGCTTGGATCAAAATCAACCAAGAATGGAGCCAAGGTTCATGATGAACATGAGAATGAGCCAACCGATGTAAAATTGGCCATTCTAGCATCCAAGTTCCCCAACATTAGTCAAGATGTTCTCCTCGATATCCTCATTGCTCATGAAGGATCTGTTGCCATTGTCACTGATGTACTCAAGGCTTCCATCACTGGGGAGAAGAAACCTGGCGTCATTGGAATCCAAGGAACTCTTCGGCAATTCAAATCAAGCTCAGTCAATACAAATGACAACTCTGAAAGTGGTCCATCTACACTGAAGAAACGTCAACTCACACGAAAGGGTGCTACTCTACATCTATTTGACCCTCAAGACATCGCGGAACAAACCCCGTGTACTATCATCCATAACTTTCTTCCCGCCTCTCAGGCCAATGACCTACTTCGTGAGCTCATGGGAGAGGCAGAGACTTTCCAACAGGAAAAGTTCCAACTGTTTGATAACCAAGTTGCTAGTGCCCATACAAATGCTTTTTATGTCGAGAAATGGGACGACGAAAGAGCCAAGACTGCAGATTATACCTACAACGGAGCACCAATGAAGGTAAATTATACATTCGGTATGGATGAATCAGTTACTAACCCTCTTTAGGACATTCGGATGTTAACTCCTCATCTTTTGGAAGTCAAGCCAATTGTAGCTACGGCAGTTAACAAGGCCATCCAAGCACGCATTGCTTCACATGGAAGACTCCCACTTCAATCCAGTGTCCCTTGGGTCCCAAATGTTGCTTTGGTGAACTGCTATAGAGGAGCTAAGGAGACAGTTGGCTGGCACACCGACCATGTAACAAATCTTGGCCCGCAGGCTACCATCGGGTCACTCTCACTAGGGGTTGCCCGGGAGTTTAGAGTCCGGCGAATTCTACCCAAGGAGGATCCTCGACATTCAAAGCTGTCTTTGGATGAGTCGGAAGAGACGGCTGATGAGCCCCTAAATGAAGATCTTGGCGGTCAGATATCCATTCACTTGCCACACAATTCACTGTTGATCATGCATGCATCAATGCAAGAATCTTGGAAACACGCTATAGTTCCAGCCACATCTATTGATCCACATCCAATATCAGGAAACATCCGGATCAACGTTACATATCGGGATTTTAAATCGCACATGCACACCCGCCATGCTCCACTCTGCAAATGTCAAAACGTCTGTGTTCTCAGAGTAGTTCAACGCAAGAAGGAGACTCATGGGAAGTACTTTTGGATGTGTTACTCAGGATATCTCCCCGGAAAGACAGGATGTGATTTCTTTGAGTGGGCGGAGTTTGACGATGAAGGTGTTCCCTTGAAAATGAGAAATCGGCATCTATGGAAAGGACCAGAAACCAACGAGGAAGTACATAAACAATCTAAACCTAACATCTAATCATCCATATCCTGTACCAACTCCTTGATCTCGCCAGCTCCTTCGGCCGGCGCAACAGTGGCCACCACTTTGCAACCATCTTGTACCCAAAAGTCTACTTCGTCCACCACGTCATATACTAGATCTTCTACGGTATGATCCTTGACACGTTCACTCAGTGGACGTAGACATTCGAGGCGCTTTCCCTTTTCCTCCCATTTTCCTGCCACCGGTTCAACATAGTCTGCTGGTGGATACCAGAACTTTGGCCCAAAGTTGGCCTCTGCCGCTCCGTTACGGAAGACACTGACCGCTGGGTAGTATCCCAGTGTACCATCGTCAAGACCCTCGCGAGCCCCCAGCTGTGACATTGGTTTAGATGCTGGCGGCAAGAAGCACAAAAGGTCCTCAAAGGGGGTGCCCATCAACTCTCCGTTCTTGTAGATCTTGATGTAACTTCCAGGCAAGGTGCGCAGAGCTGGTTGTGGGTGATTTGGGTTTGGCAATTCCTGAGCAGCTGTCTGCGGGGTCGATCCGAGAGACCCTGCCTTGACGGAGCCGGTGGGTGCTGGGTTCATGAGGTCTTCCAGGTCGCGCGTGCTGTGGTAGTCGATTTGCTCAAAGTAAAGGTGACTCTTGAAACGAATCGGGATGCGGTCTCGAACAATGTTGCTGGTGGCAGTTGGTGGAGGGGCATCGTTTGGGTTATCGACGGCGGGATTGTAATTCCCGGAGAGAATTTTACGCTGAAGGGCTTCTGACGGCAGTTTGATCTCCATACCCAGAACATCACCCTCCTCAAGATCCTCGCCTGGTGGAAAGAATGACTTCGGTCGCGACATGTGTACCTTGTGGCCTTCCTTGTCACGGATCCCGTAACTATAAGCATCGAATCCTACAGGCGCATCCAACGAAGCTTCTCGTCTAGCAAAACCGACACGCACATGTGGCCCGCCAACGTCTTTATTCTTGGCACCACCCTCCTTTTCCCGTTCCTTCTTACTGCGCCGACTAAGACCCTTGGTTACCCGGACCTCCCAAAACCAACGTCCCTCTCGGACACTAACGTTAGCTTTAGCGGTACGGAAACCTTTGTCTGTAGTTACGTGGCGGCAAGTTTCATCAAAATATATGCTCATGGCCGAATCTTCAATCGATAAGTGTGCGCCGTATGGTGGGGGATCCGTGTGGTGGTAGTGTGATGGGTATAGTGGGTCGGCGATACAGCGGGTGTAATGATATCCACGCTTATTGAAGACGCTAATTGGTAGGAGACTGGTCAATTCGGTTGCCCAGATATAGTCATAAAGTAGCCATTACTTACTGGTCCATAGCTTCGCAGAACACAATCTTACGTCCTTCTCCGTCAACTACTGAGTGCTTCTCTACCATGGTACAGGCCTTGGCTTCTTCAAAATCATCCGGCCGTGGTGGCGCCAACTTATACCGAGCCGGCGATACATCATCGGCATCTACCAAGTCGACACTCTTATCCTTCTTTCCAGCCATCGTACCAGTCGGAGTGCTGCTCTTAGAAACTTTCTTTACACGGACGGGTCGTCCAGTAGATTCATCCGTCAAAACACGGCTTTTCGCTTCGGGATTCAGTGGCGATGGAACGGCAGGAACATGAGATAAGTCTTCCAATGGCCGTTTAGCGGGGATGACGGTGGGGCCGGCAGCTGTCTGGGGGGTTGCTTCGCGGGAGGGATGCAGAGACATCGCGACTCAGCGAGGGTTAAAATGCGCGTCAGTTCCCTAATTCTTGGCGGCGCGTTTAGTGTGGGGCAGTCGCAGTGGTTGCCGCTAGAGTTCAAAGGATGATATAAGACTTCCTTAATCTGACAAGTTTAGCAATGGCTCAAAGTTGTCCAGGTAATGGAAAGTAATGACGGCGCTTCGCGAGAGCACGTTTGCGCATTCTAAAAAAGACCATGGCCAGCCCAGGGTTGACGTCAGTGTTTAGGGTATAACCCTGTCGGTCCCGATAATACGGCTTTGGATGGAGTGTGCGCGGGAAGATCTCGTCACTATCGACACGTCTTCATCCACCCGGAAGGGTCAATTCCCATGACGCAGCAGCGCCTATCCCCTGCGTTTAGTAGTGTTCGAAGTGGCTTTTGCCTGTTCGCTTAAGCATGATTCCAGAAGGGAAAAAAGCCTGGTGCCTACTACGACTCCCAGCGGCAACAGAAGTGATGAAGCGAAGGACTGAGATTTTGGGAACGACGGGAAGGCGAGTTTGGAAGACCTGGGTTGGTGCCGATTCATCAGGTATGCACGAAATGGTTAGCCTATGTAACCACCCTTTCGATCTAAATCTGGGAGTTATGGAGTTGTGATGGGTTTCAGGCGGTGGTGCCCCCCCAAACTTGTGCTATAAGCCCGAAGTGTGCCGGCCGCGCCTAACGTCTCCACCACGTTACATCACCAGGTTCTCTGTTGGCGCCTTAAAATCTCAAGGACCCTGTTAAGTATTAAACGCCACATGTATTACCGACTAACCAGGAGCGACTCTTCCACCGAGAATTAACGGCTGCATATGCGGTCTACCATATGGGCCGGTGATCTGCTCTGTTCTATGTGAGAGGATGTAGGAGGGAAGCAAGGGGACTCCAAAGGCAAAGGAGCAGGAAGAAGAAAGACCAGATGGAAGCCTGTGTGGAGTAGACGTGTTACTTTTCCTCTTTCGGAAAGAGGGGTGCACTGGCCGGAGTGGCGGAGGTAGTGGGCCGGTGGGTTACAACGGGCGTGATGAGCTATTCACCAGTACAATGACGTCAAAAGGCTACTTTCTATCATAGTGAGAAGTAAGACATGATATAGATGCATGTCTCAGTATCTAAAATGACGCCCCTGATGATAAGAGACGCATTACAAGCTATAACAGAACTTATACGTTCCAGTGACCTCGGCACACCCCTCCAACCCCCGTCGCCGGTGTAGCGCCTGGCTCCTTCCCCCTTCTCCACACATCAAATATCATCCTGTCCGCCTCAATTTCACGCCCCGTTAGCTACGGGGCTACCAAACAACTCGGTCCCAGTTGGTCTTTTTGGGAATGCCCAGCAGAGAGAATACCCACATCTGGAATGTACTTGCAGGTGACGAGTTGTTGGCTGTCAAGACTACTATATATGGAAATGTCTCTCATTGTAGGCTGAAGGATGATACCAAACAGGCAAAGGGCTGTTTAGTATGCACATGTGTACATATATGTGGTGGCAACTTATACCATCGGCGGCTCCACTTGTCAAAGAAGGGAGAGGGACCGGCGAGTCCGTCGGGTCCCGCAAGATGTTTGTTCCGGGACCCGACAGGAACATTCTTGTTTTTGATAGTCCGCATCCCAATGTAACATCAGCAACGTGGCGCAGTGGAAGCGCGCCGGGCTCATAACCCGGAGGTCCCTCGATCGAAACGAGGCGTTGCTAATTCGATTACATTTTTTTTGTAATTTCATAAGTCCGAATGAGTTGCAAAATGTGATACGTGATGGTATGTATGTATGTGTGTGTGTACTCACGAACATAAGTGTCACCATTTCATAACAACATGCTGTGCACACACATGCAGTGTTTGCTTTTTTGCAGGGTCATATTAACCATTTAATCTTGATGACAACAAGAAGGGTTCCCAATTAAGACAATATACATATGTCAGTAGTATTGCCTATTTTGGATGACAATGGCTGATTGTTCAAAATCTTAACCATGCCATGTATTCGGCGATGCGCAATTTATACACATGAACGAGATGTCGCGGGTGAGATTGAAAACCCTGCCGATACACATTTTGGAGTTTAAGTGATTGTCGTTGATGTATGTATGGTGTATCTTAGATCGTCTTTGATCTGTATGTACCGCAAGTCACTGCAAGTCAATGATAGATAACCCACGGCCCAATCTGGTACTCACGCGGCCTTAACTACGTCCGAGAGTGGATAGGCGGTTACGGGGATTCGCAGAACAGGGCAATCACTATGTTGCGCCTAAGATGGACGGGTGACTAGGGAGGGGTACTTGCGCTCGGTTACCAGGCCATATGTTGTAGATGGAAGGGGTCTGACAGGGAGCTTGATGGGGACGACTATGGTCGATTGAGCAGTTGCGAATGGGATTGTATCGTGATCTGACTTGAGATACTTTGCAGAGTCTCGGGACGCTTTCAGATAATGGGTCAATGGGTCAATGGAGACGACACTTGCCAAGAGAGATGGTAGGAGTATTTAGAACATGTGGCCCGTGGGGGTGAGGATATAGCGGATATAGGCTTACCAGGTAGACACCTCCGGGGATGGGTTAGTCACGCCAGGTTGTTTGCACTTACGGAGCTAACACTTCATGTTGTGTACATGTGTGTCTCTGTCTGTACATGTACATGCGTACGTATATGTGTATTCTATGTTGACTGTTTACCTCGGAAAGCCACGAGAAGTAACCTCCCGGTAAAACGAAAACGAGGCAATTGGGCTTTTGTCATTGGCAACTTATCACGGCCGCGCCATCCTGCCGGATTGGAATGCCTGTCACTACAACATCGCATCGCGTTACATTATGGATGCTGGTGATGGCTTGTATGTACATGCATACGATGTATTTCTGTCTCATTAGGTTCAATACTGTTGTTAGTGGTGAAGCTAAGGGTGGTTAGAAAATTATGTACCGTGAATAAGGCCCCTGTCTTCATCGGTTTGTCGGACAAAGACCTTTGGATGACCGAGACAAAGCTACAGGTAAAGTGGTAAGGTCAACACACAGAACATCACGTGTCGGTGACTTCCATGCCCAGACCGATATCGTCAGCTTAACTCCATTGCTTCCGCCACATCCAAGTGACACTACCGTAACGTGATCCCCACACGATATAGAACCCTAGCTATTCCCCAACGGAAGGAATAATGTCTGTCTCTTCTAAACCTAGGACATCTTGTCACATTATCAATGCTTGTGACGGGTCCCTTGCGTGACGAGAACCGCCCATTCTCAATCCAGACAAGCGAACATCGCCGCTATTTCTCTGGCTGGAGGCAAATTCAGATTGGAAGATACATAACACACGAGCACAAAGACCAAGACATTAAATGCCCACAAAGGTCACAAAAGGCTGGCCATATAACCGAAGCCTTATATCCAACAATTGCGGTTCTAGGGTAGGATTGTGCGTCGGTGGGTCTCTCCCTACTTTGGGAGGAATATCACTTGTTGCGTGCTTGGCTTTCCCACAAATAACCTCCGGCTCAGCTATACGTTGGTCCGGCATTTGCCACTGGCAGGCAAAAAGGCGATTGGTCGTCAGGAAACAATGCTCCCCAACTCTCCGGGGTCTACGATCCGAATACATGGTCTAGACCTCTAGTCAAGTCACACATGTACGTCATAGTCTGCACCTGTTGGCCACGGGGGGCTCCGTACTAAACTCACCCCTCCACTCTCAAGTTGCCACTGTGTAAACCTGTGTTAATATCTCGCATGAATTGTTTCTCCCTGTAATGTACTTATGTGGCGTAAAATATGCTGCTTTGCTTGTCACCGACAACATGGTGGTACGCCTAGAGCTTTATCGAGACGGGGTAAGCCCGGCCTTGTTCCTGGCGAGGTGGTATTGTCGTTTTGCCCCCCACCGCCTAGTAATACCGGGCCAATAAGCACCGCAATATCTTGCAAAGCCGGCATCCGTGCCCACATACGTACTGTTGGGTCCGGTGACGTGTCGGGCTCTCGTTGGCCAGTGAATCCCGCTGCCCCTCCCTAGCTCGGCTCTAACGCCTCACTGCGATGCATCACTGCCCAACTGGACACGGCTCACTGATCAGGGCGTGGCGATAGAACAGAGACGGTAATGGGACCAGTCCTTTCACCGTCACATGTACTTTGCATACATACTCCACAGCAATCTATGAGACTGTGGCGGCCTGACGACAGGACAAATGGCGCACCTGGCTGATGGCTTGTCAAGGTCTGGCTCGGCTGCTTTGAACCGGGCCTCAATGACACTCAGAAGCGGGGTAGAGTTTCCGACCCAGTGGTTTTAATCTCCGCTTGATATCTCGCCGTCGTTCTTCGGCTACAAGCCTGACCTTTGTCGATGTCATCGGCTGCCTCATTCGATCCGGCTCTTGACAACCGTGTAAGTGATTAGGGTTAATGTATTTGGCAACAAGGAATATCCTTTCACGTTTCACGCCGTCACGTCGGACAAAGCTGGCTAGAGAATGGGGTCAATCGGTCTCCAAGTGACACAAGTGGCCGACGACATCTTATTTGGTTTGTCTGACTAGATCATGAAGATTTGTATGGTGGAGATACCAGACTCGGTTACAAGATACGGGCAAATATAACCTGAAGACGACAGAGGATTAATTGTGGGTTAACTTGTGGATAGTACTAGTAGACACGCGTGACTTATACTTGGGTATGTTTGATATCAAAGCTATTTATACCGAATACTTGACAAGGAGGTAATGTGTGTCCATGAAGAATCCATGTTTTGGGAAGTAGTTCTCAAAGCACAGACACTAATACCCCTCAAAACTAACAACTCTGTCTGTGTTTTGCCAACAGTGTCCGTATACTCGGGCCTGCATATCGTCTCTGTCTCCTCGAGACTAAACTCCTTTCCTCACTCCCACGACCCAAAGAATCAGATCCAAATCTCAGTCCATCCCGACGCCCCTAGTCACTATTGTTTCTGTTCCAGCCTCCACATAGCCATCTGTGCGTGCCAGAATCTTGCAGCTCACCCCTTCCCCAGAGGGCCTCCTCCCGTGATCCCTCATGCCGCCTCTTTGTATTTCGTCTGACCTCTTCGATTGATACCCCCTCATTCACTGCGCGCGCCGAAATCGCAAATGCGCACAGCTTTATGAGCAGGGATTTGAGCCTACATCTGTGCTTGACGCCCTGTACAGGAGATTCCCAAGAAGTAAATGTGATGAGGGAAGACGGGCGCGAGCCAGACTGTTGGCATCGTTTGTGTGTATTTGCTATTAGCGGCGTATCACCAAGCGAGCGAGGAACCCTGGTCAGAGTTTGGTGGCTTATAACCAGCCGTGTTCGTTCCGGAAGCTTGAGTTCCGCCCTGGCGAATAATTAGTCTATTGCCCTGTTCATGTGCTATGCTCTGCCGATGGCAATCGGGAAACTACAATTACGGACCCAACCGCACGTCACCGGCCGTCTCAAGATGTTGGTTGATCCTAGTCATCGTGTCCCAACAAGTCAATAGAGCTAGAAAGACATGCGAGCCGAGATGATAGGTCGGTGACCTATCTTGGACGTAAATGTGAGCCGGAACTAAACAAAGTACCGCAGGCTTTCTGCCGCTAACAAGCCTTGCGCCACCCGCTAAACATACGATCTATCTCGCAAATCGCACCCTGATTTTGTCAATGTCATCTATGAGTCCGCGGCCGGCAATCGAACCAAGCACATCGATATCGCCTATTAGACCAACCATGTATCGTTTACCGCCAAGCAAAATCTTGAATCTTCCCTGGTCTGTATGTACCTTAGGGTTATGATCCCACCCGACATATCCCATCAACGATTGGGCGCGTAGACAGCCTACTGATGTCACTGTGAGGGAGGTAAGACGTCACAATACATATGTATGTACATCACATATATGTAAATTTAACTGGTTTTGTGTGTGTGACTAGTAATAACTTTGTGCAGCGGCATTGTATGTACGTACATATGTACAGACGGGCAAGAATATGCATACAGGGTTGATAATAGGTCATCCGGAATGTGACATTGGGGTTACAAGATGGAGAATGAGAAAACAGAAGCATATGTAAGGTGCTCAGAAGATTTAGCCTGCACTTGTTGGTACAACGCTTGATCGGGCGTTCTTACCGTAGTTAAACGGACGGATCGACCGGCCGTTAGTCCATGGGCCACTTACTGACGATAAAGGGCACCCGAGTGAGCACAGTTTATTTTTATGGAGACATTGCTTTTTTTTCTCTCATCGAAAATCCAGATTACGATTGTCCCTGATTTGTCGGGGATGTTATAAGACGTATACGTCCTCCTATTGGCCGGATAACGGGAGTAACTCGGACCCCCTCGATTTCATTTACGCACCCCGTTGATTTTCCAGACCCGACACAGTGGGCTGGGTCTTCTGACGTGACGTAAGTGCGGCCACTTCTCGGTAGGCTTGAAAAACTGGGCCAGGGTACGAACTGACATAGCTTAGATATGGCCGGGCGGAGCTGGCTTTTGGGGTTGCTTTTTTGCTCCTTGTGTCTGACATATCATCGCGTTGGCGCATTGTCTTGTTGGCTGACAATCTTATATGGACCAACGAAACAATACACCAGAGGCCTCTTTCTCTTGGATACCGGTGTATTCCACATTCCCCGGTTATTGCCGATACGCATGACTCGAGTAGTTCACCCGCCACCAATCTATGGAATGAATGCCCGGCTACCATGTGAAAAAAAAGCAATACCATTGGTCCATAGTTCTTGGCTGTAACTTGTGATGACCCTGAACGATACCCCTCCCCTAGCAAAGGAGTCCCACATCAGTCCAACCTCCTAAATGTCCCCTTGGCCCGTGGTGAGCTGAACGATTGACATGATGCCATTTGAATCCGGGGGTAGATGTCGTATCACTCCATCCCGCATGTAAACAGATATCTCGCGCTTTCGGTGCCTCGGAACATTTGTATTCTGCTCCTCTCCGTATGTGGGAATTGTGCAGCTTCCTAGTCCTAGTAATTTAACCAGTCCGGCTTGATAGGGGCCGACTGATTCGGGATTCCGATGCATGAAACTTGTTATGGGGAGGGGGTGTGTACTTTTTTTTTCTCTCTTTTTTTCCAACTTTTATAGGATCGACCTTCTCAGCTCGGGTGGCTAGCACATTCTAGTTCAATGCTTGCTTTTGACGGTTTTTTTGCTGTTGAAAATTTACCATTCCCTGATTTTGTCACGTTTTCTACAGATGGAACACTGGTCGTCGGACGAATGTGATTGGTCTGACATTGAGATTGAGATGTGATTACTGTGATTGGTAAAAACGCAACTGCGTACACCACAAACAGCGTTAACTATCTACCGGTGAACAGTCTGCCACACATGTACAATTAGTATTGTACATACGTAAATAACAACCGACTCACCCCTGACCAAAAGAGAAAAGAGAAGGGAAAGAAGCTATGAAACTTGTTCTGGACTACTCGCCTCTACCTTCTCCTCAATTGGACGTCTGTCAACAAGTAAACGGCCCCCAATTCCCCGCATTTGCCCCATGAATTTGGCCGAAATCTCCCCGTTTCAAACGACTCCAAGGACAAACGATACAGCTGACACATCGACCCAGCCATAAATACTAGCAACGAGGGTCGTCGGAAGCCGGGGCGAATGAGTATACAGATGGGATGTTGACAGGGTCTCTTGAGGGGTGCGCCGCGGCGTGGCGGCGGAAAGGCACCGCTTAACTGTGAATGTGATTGGGGAGTATATGGACGTGTTAAAGGTGGCAAGAAACGACAGAAAGGGCCTTGTTTCGTTTGGACGTTTCGACGCTCGTCCTTGGGATGTCATCCTCTGTCTGTGGTGGCAAATCCTGAGAAGACAGGGCTCCATTTCTAACAACACATAGTGAGCCAATACCAGGGATTCTTGGAACCAACTAATTGGTACCGTCGGCCAATCATATTGATATATGCCCATTTTGAGCATAAAATCACGAGAACCACATGACATAGGAAGAAGGCTTATAAAAAGCGGTGTGCTTGGTGACGACCAAAAAGAGGAGGTGTCGTTGGTTGGTTGTTACACATGTCTCACATTGAGGTTTAAGTTTGGATACAGTAGTACTCCTTCTTGATTTAGACAAGCGATGACGTCGTTTGCGCTTTGTGATTATGGTGTTAGTGCTACCCTAGTGTGGTCACTAGTAGGGTTTGAGCACAGCACACTTTTAGATGCTGACTAGGTTTCTATTCTTGGAGATATTTGTCGATTTGTAGACAACAACGTCTGTGATAACACCGTGGTGAACTAGACAACCAAACAATCAGTCCATGGTGTTTGTTGCACCACAGCCGATTTCGATCCTTCACCGAATTTCCTCAAACAGTAATAGATGACAGAAACTTGGAATGCACTATTCCTTCTAGTCAATCGCCACGACTCAAGACAACAAAGTGATCTCAACATCCCTGTCGAGTTTTTTTGGAGGAAGTGAACGATTCCATGCTGACTCTTTAATCCCATCAATGACCAGAAACGCCATCTGATTGGTCTGTATCTCGGAAGGGTCGGAGCCATGAACCATGTTTGGGATTCCTTGTCAAATTCCATCCAGGTGTTCTTGCTTTTGATAGAAGCTTTGATTTATTGGTTGACTTGCTTCTTACCGCTCTTTGACTTGGAAGTTGGGAAGAGGGAATGTCAGCTTGAGAACATACATACAATACAACATGCGTGCAACAACAAACACATGTAACGGCTGCACTTGGAAAAGGAGAAGGAGCGTGTTGGTTCGCTATGACTTTTGCGTTGGGCGGGGCGTTGGGCGGAGATCTATGTACAAATGTGATGGTATACCAATATTGTAGTATTCATAATGTATGTATGTATGTATGTCTACACACCATCGGCACCTTGTATCATGTCGTTACTTCGGCAGGTATTCCCAACTTAACTTGATATTGCCCAAAGAAGTCCGGCCATCCGAAGCCCCACTGTCCCAACGTAAACTCAGCAACTAGCTATCCCTGTTGTCTCATTTTGCAAAGGAGTGCGTATGTGTAAGATGGATATGTGCTTTTCACGTATAACATTCCCTCAATATCAAAGTTATTTAAGCCGCCATCGGCCAGGCCCACCAAACGAATACGCATGCCCAAATCTTAGGACAAAGTAGCCTTACTAGCCACGATGGATTCATGTCTTATGACGACATAACGCGGGGCTACAGATGACATTCCCACTTTCCTTCCCGAGGCTTGGGTTATGCACTCTTTGACCCCGTGGTCGGTTCCATTGCACAACTCCCTCACCCTGTATATTATATGAGTAAAATCTCAATCTGTGCCACAAATCCACCTTCCCAGATACTCAGATGCGGGGTCATGTTTCCTGGTGCGCTTTCCGTTTGCGGTATTTACATGCGGCCTCTGGCCGTGTGCATATTCCATCGCCCGGGTCCGCCTCCTTCGTAGAATGCACGGCTTGTTGGACGAAACGAGTCTCGATGGGTCCATAAGGCCATAGTGTAGCTTTACAATTGACCGTCGGGCATTAATGCTCCATGTTAGAATTTAAAGTGCATAAGCAACTAAGCGAAGAATTATATCGACATGTGGAGGTTGTAGGGTGACAAGCCGGAATAGTGTTCCTACATGGTGGTTACATCACGTGATTGATTGTACTGTCGGCAAGTCCCTCTGCATTGTAGATAGGCGAGTTATTACCCAACATTGTTGATAGAGACAATGGGGCTTGACCGCTTCTAAGGCTATAAGACGTTGTTTAGTAGCCTGCAGATAAGTGTCCATTTTCGCTAATTTTAAACGGCTGAAAAGGAAGAAAGGCCTTTTAAGGCACGAGATGTGAAAAAAAGCTAGGAAACGGCAACTAGAGTAGCCCTGATTCGTTCACTTTGCTCGAAAAGTATGGGCGTACAGCATAATCGCCAGCAAATAGACTCAGCGCTCGGCCGAGTAGTAAGTCGGTGTCCGGTTGGCCATGGGATCCCGGAGTACGATTGTTTCTCTGTCCGGATAACAGAAGAACTGAAGAACAAGTGGACGTTTCGTTGGTACGCGTTTTGGGGTGTTCCTGGCAAGGCATTTGACTGCTTGATCCCCGATGTGCTGGCGTTCTAGGAGTATGCTAGGTCGCGGGAAGGCTCTTGATATCACCACACCGTGGAGTCAATCTTTATCGTTACTTCCTTTTGCTCCTCGAGGATCGTGTCGAAACAATAACCCCTTCCCTTTCCCAGTTACTGGAGCCGAAGTCGGTGTGTAATTGGCCGTCTACCGACCACGGCCACATGGAAGAGACGATTGAGCAGGTGTGCAAAGACTTGAAGTCCTGTTATCAAACAAACCATGAACAAATCCAGGCAAAAAGTGCAGGGATCGCCAAGCCATACAGCCAGCAGCGTTGAAGAATGCCTTTTTTTTCTCCCTCGAGCTCGAGCTGTCGTCCTTGCCTTGTCTGACAACGCAACCCCGGGAACCATGTCCGGAAGACTGTCCGACATCCCGCGAGAACGCCAATCACATACCCCACCCTTCCAAAATCTGTTTCCAGCCGTCGCGCGCACCTAATCCCGAGACCGAAAAACGCCCCGCGGGATTGCTCGCTGCAGTGCAACAACCACTATCTAAAGTAACCCACGACCACACTTTGTAAACGGGTATCGGCAGATATCATCACATAGTATGGTTGAGGCGTTTGTCACAAGACATGATTTTGGGGGCTTTTTTCACGGCGGGGAGCTGTTCCGGTGGCAAATACATTGTGGTGGCTGCCAACGGGCGTCATCACTGCCACGAGAAGGGGGTTCCTTGCTTGTCTGGTTCACCGTTCTTTCCTTGGTGATAATCGTCGTCCCTTTTTATGTGCCATTATGATCGGCTAATTCGCGGTTAATCGTCCAAACTCCCCCAACCCTTGAATGGAACCTTGGATGCAGAGAGTCCTGCTTGCATCGGAACGAGCTTCCCCTAGACACCCGGTGCGGAGTGTTGCTTTCAATAATGCTACCCAACGGTTGAGCCTGTCGATGAAAAGCGAGGCATTCGAAACAAAAAAGGGATGTATGTATGTACATATCCATCGGCAAATGCACCTTGGCTCTTCCGGATAGTAGGCGCATGACTGACTAACCAGGGCCTCTTGACTCTGCTTGCTTGCTGCTGGTCTGGCTTCAGCGGTTATACCCCTCAACGCCTTGCCTTATTACCTGCCTCGTTTCCTTTATTCCGCCCAAAACCCCGCTGTCAGCAATTGGCCGGGTACGCTTTGGCGAAAGCAAAAGCTTGGCCTAAAGTGCCCTCTTGTTTCTCCGGACGTACGCCCTACAATCCCCGGTAAGCACCAGCATGCGATCAGCCCAGTATACCTTTCTTTATCTTGTCATGTTCCCCCCACGCCCCCGCTTGATAACTCGTTTGAATAATGCTCGAATAAACCTAACCCACCCACCCCCCCACGTCTTTCGTGCCCAATCGACACCACCATCATCACGACTGCTACTCCGTATGGCCATCTTGTTCAGCGCGTTGACGTCAGCGCGCACCCCCGCTTCGTCATAGTAAGCTCCTACGGGTCCCGTCCGCCGTACACCTGCCTGCTTGACAAGCCAGAATACGATGCAACTTTGGGTCATTTGGAGGATAAGGGAGTGCTTAGTTTGCTACACTTGGTCATCGTTCGATGGAGAGCATGTGAGGGGATGAAAGGGACTGTCTCGGGTCAAGGCTTCTTCCGAGAAAACCCCTGTTGCTAGCAGCTGAATGGTGATTCTGTCATAGCTCGCTCATCCAGAGACGTGGTTACTAGTGTCTGTCGAGGACGGCGACATACAGAGATGGATATGGAATGGATATGTATGCGCATACATAACCTACCCATAAGCTTGTCATGAGAAAGGCCAGCAAACAAACGAACGGGGAAGAAGGGTGCTAGAAGGGACGGATCCGCTCTTAACTGGCCGTCGCCTTGGGTCCATAAGACAAGGAAATACCTTGTTCTTGTGAATACGGGGTTTACTGGATTCTCCTTCCTTTGCTGGCATATTCTCAGTCCAGCTAATGCCTTTAGCTGTTGGCCTTTGATTGTGGTCGTTCGGTTCTGGATATGATGCTCGTTTTTTGGTATTTTCCATTGCCTTGATCTTACTATACGTATACGTGTATGTGTACACATATGTGTATGTACATACAATGTATGTACATATGTCTAGACGTACACTTTATCTCACCAGGTGCTCGGGCATCTTTGGCAGGGGAAATACATGGCTTTGTAATAGCTTGCGAGTTGAACGACCTCATTGCTGCCTTTCTACTTCCGGTCAGAAAATGCCACTTTGTTCTCCTTGAAGCCCCTAGGTGAAGCGAGCGATATGTATGTACAGTACATTGTATGTATGATATGCACACATACATCTACACATGTGTCTGCATCTGTACATCTATACATTGTATGTAAATGTTCACATGCATACATACTTCAACCCAATTTACAATGTATGTTCAGTAATATGAGCCAACGAGTCCATCTCTACACATATTCTGGCCCCAGTTGTTTGCTCCAAAAGCAATAAAAATGGCCTTTTTTGTACATTTTGGTCTTTCACTTTTTTCACGCCCACCATTCCCTTAGAATGTAGCGTCGCATCTAAGGCCGGGGAGGGTGTGTTAATCATTGGCCGCCCCTATTTTCATTGGCGGGTCCATCCCTACAAACTGCACAACAGAATGAACTTTTCGGCGACGATGTCAAGTTCACTGTCTGTTTGGTGACTAGTCTGTCAACATCTCCACGATGTTCCTACGGACCCCCTACCTAAACAGGCCAATGAGTCGTCATTATTACCTCTTGTTCTGTCCTTCCGTGCGGTTGATAGTGCTAGAGCTCGTCAACTCTGTTTTTGCTCGGTTAACGCAACCACTGTATATAGTCGTTGACTTTGTGGCACCGTCTTTGGCTTAGGGGGAGCGTCATCTTACCCGTTGATTGGGTCAGATCATCCATCCCAAACTTGACATAGTTATTGCTAATTTTTGTTCTCGTACGTAAGTATATATGCATGTATGTACATACATACATATGTATATGTCTGTCTGTGTACAGAGCGTCTATCTTTGTACACAAACATAGTATGAAGAGCTCTTTTAGCCAGGGAGAAGACTCGTGTAATTATACATTGTATGTATACACATGTCACTTGTATCAAAGTACATTGTCTTGTTCTCAAACATATCCTATAGAAACACAAAATGATGTGTGCCGTTGTTTAACTTTTCCCTACCTTGTCTTTTAGATTCTGGGGTTGGTTGTTGACTGTTAATTGATCGCCGTGTCGAACAAAAAAAAAGTTAAATCTTGGGCTATTTGGACACCCCCAGGCTCGAATGCTAATGACACACCATTGTGGGGTGGGAATTGATAGCCACGCCCACTTCATCCCCGCTAACCATTCTCTAGACTCCACGGGCATGGTAATACAGCAATTTTACAGCTAGGAATTACTAGGACATACACGCTCTCATGTTGGCGTGCCCTACAGTATTCCTTCTTACTGTTCCTGTTGTTTTATTATCCTTCCCGCCGCTGATTGTAACTATATAAAGTCCTCTTCTAGCTCCATCCTGACCTTGATTGTGAATCTTACCTCACCTCACTTTGTTAAACTTTCCCCTTCTAGTTTGCAGCCAAGAAACGGTACAACAGCTCGTACTGCATTCAACCATTCTACATTCCACTTTACTGCAGAATTTACTCCTCCTTTTGCCTGCTTTGCATCTGCCTTTTCTTCCATTCCCAGGGCGACTGAATATTGGTCTCGCTTGCCTTTTCTATCAGTCACATTTCTCTATATAGCCACTGACCCCACCACCATTTGGAATATCCGCCTTTGTACATCAGAAATTGCTTTGTTCCAAGTTGTCTCACCTTTAAACAACATACACGCCGTGTCTCAAATTATTCCATCTTATAATACTATCTGCTATACACCACTATGTCGCCATTTTCCGCATCACGTTTCCGTCAACGGAGATCCCGTCCTAGGGGACACTATGGAGTCGCCGGAGAACCCGGATTTCCAGTTCAACAAATGTTCATTCTTGGTATGTTTCTCTCCAAGGTCTGTCAGTGCTATGGTGAGACCTCTAGTCTAACACTTTCTTACAGCTATGTGCCGCATCTGTGAGCCTATCGCATTCATGTCAATCTTCCCGTATATCTACTACATGGTAGAGGACTTTCACATCACGGATGACCCAAACAAGATTTCAATCTACGCCGGCATGGTCACCTCATCTTTTACACTTGCCGAATTCCTGTCCGGAGTCTTTTGGGGTCGCCTCAGTGATGTTTATGGACGGAAGCCTATTCTATTATGTGGTATGGCTGGTACTGGTCTTAGTGCTCTCGTGTTCGGATTCGCACCCAGTCTTCAAGTTGCAATGTTTGCCCGTGTGCTCGGTGGCCTTTTGAATGGAAACATAGGGGTTCTCCAGACTACTGTCGCCGAGCTCATCACAGTCAAGTCTCAGCAATGTAAGTACCTGACGTCATACCAATCATTTTATTTGTAAGCACTCAACTAACTGGTACTTCAAGCACGCGCCTACACCGTCATGCCTGTCGTTTGGTGCATTGGCTCCATCATTGGCCCTGTCATCGGCGGTCTTATGGCCCGTCCATGCATAAGCTACCCCAACATCTTCCCCCCGGGTACCATCTTTGAACGCTACCCCTACCTCCTGCCCAACCTCTTTAGCGCTTTCGCAGTCTTCTGTGGTCTCATTGTAGGCTATCTCTTTTTGGAAGAAACACACCCGAAGAAGAAGTATGACCGTGATGTTGGTCTCGAAGTTGGTGACAAACTTTTGGCGTACGTCCAGCACACAACTCAGACCCACTCGGATAAGGTCCCGTCGTCTGAGTTTGTGTATGGACACTACGATGAGTCGTCACCCATGACTAGCGATTCCGAGGACGCTAGCTCTATTAGTAGCGAGGAGCAACCATTGATTAGCGATCTGGAGTCTGAGCCTCGTTACGATACCATATTTGACGGCCCGGAACCACAAACTAAAGAGGTTCCCGAACAAGCCAAGATCTTCAATCGCCAAGTCGTTCTTAACATTGTATCATATGGCATTCTAGCCTTGTAAGTTACACCCCTTTTGTTCGTATATCAGCCAATCACTAACACTCTTATTAGCCATACCATGACTTTCGACCAGCTCTTTCCCGTATTTCTCAGTACCAAGCCGTCTGATAACGCCGATATCCATCTCCCATTCAAGTTTGTCGGTGGCTTTGGACTTGAAACTAAAGTGATTGGCGTTATCCTGGCGGCTCAGGGCATGTACTCTCTCATCTCGAACTTCTTCATCTTTCCTGCTGTCTGCACAAAGGTCACACACCGTCGCCTATACCAGATGCTGGCTCTCTCTTACTTTGTTCTCTACTTTGTCACGCCATACGTTGTCCTTTTGCCCGTATCAGTGCGCATGATTGCTGTTGGGTTCCTTCTTATGTGGAAGTGCACCTTTGCTACTCTTGCCTACCCGAGCAACGCTATTCTTTTGACCAACTCGGCGTCATCTACAGAGACTCTCGGCACTGTCAACGGCTTTGCTGCCTCAACAGCTAGTCTTTGCCGTGCCCTTGGCCCTACTGTCTCCGGTCTTCTTTACTCCCTCGGTCTCCGTACTGGATACGGTGGCCTGGCTTGGTGGGTTGCCGGCGCTGTTACCCTTGTCGGCGCAGGCGTCGCAATGCAACTTGAAGAGCCACGGGGACGGATGGACGTTGACCAGTTGGTTGCTTCTGGCGCCCTTAACGAAGAGCCTGTGTAAGGACATCTCTTCACCCACCTTTACGACTTTTATGCCTTTCTTTTCGGTCTTTACCATGTTTTGTTTGGGTTGCTTTTTATCCGGTTTTTGACATATATATAAACGTCTTGGTACGTTTTGGGGTTTTCTTTGGATATTGTTTTGGTTCTGGGGTTGTGATTTTTGTATAGACTATTTTTTGGAGCTGGAAAGATTTTGTTCTTTACCGCTCTGCTGTTTGTAGTAACAGTTGTAATTGTTGCCATATATTAACTTACATTGTGAGATTCATCAAGGTTGTCAGTATTTCCATACGTGTTACCGTTTACTGTCATTTCCATGTCTCCTTATAGTGGCAATTGCTACCACACCTTCTAAGTATACCTAAATCAAGCCAAGCGCAATGGCCGTAAGCTGTCAGTGGAACAAAACATTGACAGGGGCTGACAAAACAGTGCGATGTCAATGGCCAGTTTGTACTTGACAAGGTAACTTTTGATAGAGATACTAAGAACGACAAGGAAAGACATGTGTCGGTTCTGCACGACAAAGTCTACGATGTCATTGACCTGATCCATCCCGATGCCCTACGAACAAAATAGCCAGCATACTAATTGTTCTAGTTATCAATAGTAGATAAACCAGCCCCACGATAAACTAGTGACGTCGCATCTGCCCCGCTTACCAGCTGAAAACCCCAGCACTAATAGAGACGCCCGATTAGGGCTTGGTGCATTCATATTCCTGCCGTGACCATAACAATGTTCAGCGCTGATAGTGTTTCAATCGCTCATGATTGCTTGAATATACAAATCATCGGTTGGCTACTCACAATACGCATGAATGCTCCAAAATTGTGGTCTCCGGCTCGTCTGTACAACGGACGTCCGGAGCGACTCTGGGTAGCGAGGATCATATAGGGAAGGATCCAGGTCAGCCAGGGAGCTTCTGTCTACCCGGCTCCTCACTGCAGGAAGGTCCAATTTTGATGGGCAAAAATGCTTTGGATTCGCAAGGAAGGAAGAGCAGGGGAATAAGCATGTGAGCTATTGAAATCTGCAAAAGTCGTAAAGAGAATCTTGAATGCAGCAATTGCGACTTGCTCTTTCATTTTTCCATTCGTAGAAGCTTCTTTTCTTGTCTTGTAATTCAATTTTTCTCCTACTTTTTTTATCTGATTAAACTTGTGACATCCTCGACAGCTTCCTTGCTTTTTGGACACTGGTTCCATGGGACGAGCCTAGATTGGCTCGCTGGACGGCTTCAATTTATTTGCATAACTTCATCGAAGTCGAGTTCTTATCGATTCCGCATTGGCCGTCAACCGGCTATAGGTACCTGTGTGAGCCTCGGTAGCCTTCGCAGGTCCTTTCCGCCCGTTAGAACGGCATTACCAATTACCCTTTATATCGTCTACACCCAGCCTTCCGACGCCCATATCGCCTATCAGTCTATAGCCTACGATGCCGTCACCGCCCGCCAAGCGTGAGCCCTCGATCGGCCCCGCGTCCGGCCCCCCCAACCCCGCCAAACGTGCGCGCCCAAGCACCCCCATCCAGCTCGACTCTCCGCCCACCGGGGGCCCTAGCGCCGACAACGACACTGCCGATTCCGCCAGTTTGGCTAGCAAGACCGGCCAGAGCAGCAATTTTCGCAATGTTAGCGCATGCAACAGATGTCGCATGAGGAAGAACCGCTGTGATCAGAAGCTGCCTAGTTGTACCAGCTGTGAGAAAGCGGGGGTTGGTTGTGTCGGATATGACCCAATCACCAAGAAAGAGATTCCGCGGAGGTATGTTGAATTTCCAATGTCCCCCGGCCCAAGTCCCGGGTTTCAATGCGGAGCCACGGCTGTTGTCTCGGGACAGCGCCGGTGGTACAGGGCGGCGGGTATCGCGTGACACAGAGGGAGAATGCTAACCGAATGTCTTACTACCCACCCATAGCTACATCTATTACCTCGAGAACAGAGTCGAAGAACTCGAGCGCCTCTTGACAGAGAACAATATTGAGTTTCCATCGGCTGGGGACTTGCGGTCTTGTTCCCGGACCGACATGCAGCATCCAAATCTGCGCTCAGCTGTCGTAGACGAAACCGACCATCGATCCATTCAAAACGTTGCGCCACAAACAATTGGAACCAGTGGTTCAAGTCACCACGTGCGCCAGTCGTCGTCTGGTGGTATGCCTACAATTCTCAGTGCGTCAAAGCCTAAGTCGCTGGCCGCCACATCGGGAGTTTCTTTTGCGAGACTGGTTCTAGCTGCCGTGCAACATTCCGTGTCGGATTCTCAAAAAGGGACCGGAAATGCGGATAAATCAGTTCCCCAATCTGGCCCTGGTGGGTCTAGGGTAGCTTATGCCGAAGATACTGCTTCGAAAATCGGCCCCCCGAGCGCATCAATGCGGGATTCCTTCTTTGGGTTACATACAAAGCCAACAATTCGGCCTGCGCCATTCCCAAGCCGCCAAGTTGCGCTGCACTTGGTCAATCTCTACTTTGACCATGCTAACCCACAGATCCCCATTCTTCATCGAGTCGACTTTTTCAAGACGTTTGAGAATGCCTATACTTCAGAGCCTATTCGCAATTCTCGAGAGTTATACCTACTGAACATGGTATTTGCCATCGGCTGTGGAGTTATCGTGGGCGAACCAATACGTGCCCAGAATGGCTCTTCAACAACCAATTCTGGTGTTCAGGGCGTATCTGGAGATCAGGCACAACCTGAAGAATACTATGCCAGTGCAATTGTTCATTTGGAAAGCTGCCTGAGTAATAGCTCAGGCGGACTGGATGTACTACAGGCTGTGCTACTGTTAGCCAGTTTTGCATTATTACGACCAGTCCCACCAGGTTTGTGGTACGTAGTCATTGCCATATCTATATTTCCGTCAAGAAAACATGCTAATCATTCACCGTGTCACGCAGGTATATTGTTGGAGTGGCCATGCGGCTCGCCGTAGATTTAGGCCTGCACTCGGAAGATCCCTCAGACATCGATACGCCCCCAACCGTCAATCCTGACCAGACTTCGCCCATGGAAGAGGCTAAGGTGAGGGAACGTGGGCGCAGATTATACACCCGTGACCTGCGTCGGCGGTTGTGGTGGTGCACGTATTCCCTCGATCGCCTTGTGAGCACCTGTGTAGGCCGGCCGTTTGGTGTCAGTGATCTGGTCATAACAACACCGTTTCCCTCGCAGCACGACGATCGGTACATTACGCCTACCGGCATCATGCAGCCGCCAGATTCCCCCGCCCCCAGCTACAAGCATGTTTCGATTCACTACTTGAAGCTCAGATTGCTGCAGTCGGAGATTATGCAAGTACTACAGTTCCAGCAGGCCCGCAGTACCCATGATCGTCTCCACATGGCCGAGGTGCGCGGACAGCTGCAGAGCCCATATCTTGCCCGGTTTGACTCCTTCCGTAATTGGAGAATTGATATTGACCGGCGGTTATTTGAGTGGCGCACGGCAGCGCCAACTCAAGATAAGACCGGTGTAGCATTCTGCACTGAGTTCCTTGAACTTAATTACTGGCAGGCCATTGTTCTGCTTTACAGACAGAGTCTCAGTGTTCCGGCTTTGTTTGAGAGTGAATACAACTCGTCCCGCGAAGTTGACAGTCCAACTGCGCACCACGAAGAACTTGCTGAGGATGAGGATCGCATCTACCTCAAGGTTGCTGAGGCTGGACAGAAAATTTTACGCATCTACCGTCAACTCCATTTAGACAGCCTTGTCAGTTACACATATTTGACAACTCATCATTTGTTTATGGCTGGTATTGCATACCTTTACGCCATATGGCACTCGCCAGTAGTTCGCACAAGACTAAGCATGGATGAGGTTGACTTTACTATTCTGGCTGCTAAATCCGTCTTTACGGATCTCATGGATAAGTGTCCACCAGCGGAAACTTGTCGTGATGCCTTTGCCCGCACTGCCAAGGCTACTATCAAAATGGTGAATTCTCAAGGTGGATTTGGAAACCCAGCTCTTAAGCGGATGCGAAGGAGCCGGCCAACTAGAGATTGGCACTCCACGGGCGACGACATCCCACCCCCCGTATCAGCAATACACGTCCAGGCATCTTCGGGTTCTTTCAACGGCCTTGATGGTGTGAACATTTCGGACGCTCTTTCGTCGCCGGGGGCTTCTGCTGGTGGTGGAATCTCACCGCCATTTGGTTGCCCCGTTAAGATTGAGAGTGATGTCAGGCATTTAATGGGTCCACCAATTGCTAGTCCCGCTGGTGAGATGCCACCGCAAGATCCAACCGCTACTTCAGTCTTCCCCCCGACGACCATGGTTCCTCCAGGGCCAGCCAACTTTATCTCCGGTGCGCCCGTAGTTCAACCACAAGCGCCGATGGGTCCATCCGGGCAGCCGCAGTTTGGTATTGACTTTGGCGACCTGCAACAATTGGATTTCCTGCAGGGTCTGCAGCCAGCGACGATAATGGAGCCGCTTGGTATGAATGGACAGCCGACGGGTGACCTTGGATTTAGCATGTCTTGGGAGCCAGTGGCGCATGATTATACGGATGGCCCGACCCAGTTGAATATCTTCGATAACTTCTTCTTCAACGGGCAACAAGCAAATGGGCCGCCGCCAATGTAAAATGGGAGGGGATTTGTTCTGTTTTTGTTTTTACTGCTTGTTTTCTATGATACCATGACTAATGTTTGTCGTTTGCCTACACAGCGGGCTGCCTTCAAAATATAAATGCTTTTCTCTGAATTATAATGTTTGTTCTAACTCGGTGTCATAATTACCTTTATTAAGATGTGTCTGATCGTCTATCATAACAATGCCTGCGCCATGTTCTCTAGACGTTTTACGCCTCGTCCTTCTTGGTGCCTTTACCCTTGGCCTCTGTCTCACTAAGTTCCTTGATAGTGATGCCTACTAAACCAGCAGCATCGTAATCTTCCTGTCCATCCGAGAATCCTGGACACGTACCAGCAGCCATGAAGCGCCCATCGCACGAGAAACCCACGGCTGCCACGCTGTTAACGAACTTGGGATATTGCTTCATCCTCCGCTTAGCCTCAGCATCCCAGAGAGCAACATTTCCATCACCACCAGCAGAAGCAAAGGTGCCGTAGATGGGATGGAAAGCAAGAGAGTTGACGGGATAGACGATATCGCCGCCGCCCTCTGACTCGGGAGCTGGTTGGCGATGGCACTTGAAGGCGTATTTACGGGCCTGTGATTCCGCGGAGTCATCGAACCATTCGACTGATACACGGCCTTCAATGGACGAAGTTGCGTAGCCGGCATCGTTGGGCATGCAGGCGACGGCGCGCGTGAGGAACTTGAGCGAGGATTCGCGTTGTTGCCAGGGGACAATGATTGGGGAGGTGTCGTTACTGGCGAAGGTTTCGGTTATGGTGGTGAGATCGTAGATGTTGACGAGGCGGGATGTCATGGCGACGACTACCTTCGTGCGACTGACGGCTAAGGCGTGCGGCTTTCCTGGGAGAGAAACCGAAATAGGCTTGAGAGAGGGGTTTGAGAGGTCGTGGAAGTGGAGGGTCTGGTCCCATGAGGCGGAAACAAGGATAGCTGGAGATGTTAGTCGCCATGTGGTCGCGGATAACTGGTGACTACTTACAAGAATCGGGAGAGTACGCGACAGCACGTACTGCCGCACTATGCGTGCTAAGAACAGTCTGCTCACCACTCGTCAAGTTTAATCTACAAAAGCGCATTAGCCATGCACTCACATGCGCCTTCAATCCGCCATCCAAACTCACCTCATAACGCGATGATCCAACCCGGCACTGAATGCCTCATCATCGTCCTTTCCAAAACACACCCACAACACCGGCGCCCGATGCTCAAACTTGCGCAGCAACTTCCCGCGCGTCCCATTTCCGGCATCCCCGGCTTCAACATCGTAAACATAGACGTAGCGATCCCATGAGGAGACTACCAGACGCGAAGGCGTCTTGGGCGCAAAGGCGAGTGACGAGATGGCGTCGGTTGGCGGTGAGTTGAGCTCGAATTGTGTTACTTTGGAGACGCGAAACGGGTTAGTAATGGGGCTTTAGTCGCCAATGGGGATATCGCTGAAGCGGCGGTAGATGAGGGTACTTACGAGTCGCCATGGTTAACGGTAATGTGAAGAACTATCTAGATGTCAACGATTGCGTCGCACTGCGATTTCTATCATGGCGAACGACCGCCTCTTCACTACAAAGCTTCCCAAACTTTCTGGCCCAATACCCTAGTCCCCTGATTCCCAATCTGGAAATCCGCCCCGGAAATGGGGCGCGTCCCCGATCTCAACGCCACACTTGATTTGTGGCGTCACACAAACCACCAAATAACCCTAACAAGTCATGAATTTCGAAAAGAACCCAAAAGATACAACATCTTTTCCAATGTCTGCGCCCAAAAAGCCGATAGGCCACTGGAGAATTGATTTGTGCTACCAGAAACGCTTACCGGCGTAGTTGTCTATTATGGTAGATCTTTACAAATGCAGATTTCGGCAGGGGAGCTGGCAGAAAACCCCACTAAGGCTAAAGGCTCCTGCAAAAATGGCTTCTAAGTTGTGCCAAAACTGTGACTCTTTTTTCCCCTTGTCCACCCGAACCCTTCTTTGCTGGGAATCCCTCGAATTTTGAAATCGCACCCTTCTTTCACCCCACTCAAGACATCGCCGTCACCTGGACACACATTTTCTGTGATCCTTTTTCTTGTTATCTCAACTGCAGCCTTGTCTCGTGTCGTTGGTGTCGCCTTTTTGCGTGTCTCGACTTTTTCCCTGTTCTCTATTCGACTTATACCAAGTTCCAGCCAGAGTACTCGCCCATCATGTCTTTAACGCAGTGCCGCTTCTACGAGGAGAAGTAGTATGTACACCCTTTACAATTCACACACACGGCCGTTCCGAAAATGTGGTGGGGCGGATATTTCGCCGGTGGTCCGGATGGAGAGACGGAGTGGATTGGTGTTGGTGCGGCCCGTGCCGGGGCGGGGGCGGGGGGGCTATAGATCGGCATGTTCCCATTGCCGCATATGTCTTGGGCAACTTATGCATCTCGTCACGATCAGTCAACGCCAATGTCGCCGCCATACCATCGATATACCGCCACCGTCAACCATATCGATCCGGAATGACAATTCCGACCACCATTCGAGTCCCTACATCATATAGAAATATACCAATGGACCATCATATACTGACTATTGTCGTTTTCTAGTCCCGAGGTGGATAGCTTCGTCATGGTCAACGTCAAGCAGATCGCCGAGATGGGTGCTTATGTGAAGCTTCTGGAGTATGATAACATTGACGGCATGATTCTTCTCTCCGAGCTCTCCAGACGGCGTATCAGAAGTATTCAGAAGCTTATTCGCGTTGGCCGCAACGAGGTTGTCGTTGTTCTCAGAGTAGACCAGGACAAGGGTATGGCGCTTATGTCTGTCTCATGACGATTGTCGATGCCGATACTAACGAATGTCTCTAATGACAGGTTACATTGATTTGTCCAAGCGTCGTGTTTCCCCCGAGGATATCGTCAAGTGCGAGGAGCGCTACAACAAGGGCAAGATGGTTCACTCCATCATGCGCCACGTCGCCGAGAAGACTAACGTTCCTATTCTCGAGCTGTACGAGACTATCGCCTGGCCCCTCAACCGCAAGTACGGCCACGCCATTGACGCCTTCAAGATTTCCATTACGTATGTTCATTTGCCGATATATAGTGCCCTATCAAGGACTTCTTTTCTAATAATTATACCACAGCAACCCCGAGGTTTGGAACGAGGTCACCTTCAACAACGCCGTCGTCGCTGAGGAGCTGAAGTCTTACATCGGCAAGCGTCTGACTCCTGCGCCCACCAAGATCCGTGCTGATATCGAGGTTACTTGCTTCGGTTACGAGGGTATTGATGCGGTCAAGGATGCTCTTCGCACTGCTGAGGCGCGCAACACTGAGGAGACCCAGGTCAAGGTTAAGCTTGTCTCCCCTCCTCTGTACGTCCTTACCAGCACTTGCTTGGATAAGCAGGCCGGTATCACTCGTCTGGAGGAGGCCATTGTTGATGTGCGGAAGAAGATTGAGGAGGCTGGTGGTTCCCTGGTAGTCAAGATGGAGCCTAAGGCTGTCACTGAGTCTGATGATGCCGAGCTCCAGGCTCTCATGGAGAAGCGTGAGCGTGAGAACGCTGAGGTTAGCGGTGATGAGAGTGTCAGTGACAGCGATGATCTTCCCGACATGTAAGCGGGCTTCGTGTCTCCAAAAAGCTAATGTTGTCTGTTTTCTTCTATTTGCTTGAATTTTATGTCTTTGATGTGATGTACATATGTATTTGATGTACCCCACCATTGTGTCATAGGCAAGGGTTGGTATATACGTACAAGGGTTGCCGTCTATCGATAACTTACCCAAGCTTGGTATTTTGTCCCACCTTGCTTCCACATTGATCACTTATATGGACTTATGCAAGTAACTATTCGACATTTACACCGACAAGACCCATGCCATAATCGCACTACGTTCTTAACTTGTCATGGCATCATCCGGTTATGCCTGGGCGCGGCGCGTTCTCCACCCCATATCATTATCGTTATGGACACTCGGCTGGATTCCCGTCATCGCATGCTTCCAGACTCACGTGGCATCCATCACCAAGATCACGGGTCCGTCCATGTATCCCATGTTTAACCCAAACAAAGACAGTACACTGATCTCCGACACGGTGATCAACTGGAAATTCAATGTCTCGCGACGTCTAGAGAAGGGCGCAATTGTGATTTTCAGGTGTGTCCCTTTTGTCACGCAAGCTGGACATATTCAGCTAACAGCAAATAGATCGCCAACCAATCCCAATAAGATTGCAGTAAAGCGCATTGTAGGGGTTGAGTCCGACGTGGTGATTACTCGTGAACCGTATGCGTTCCCGTTCACGCAGGTGCCAAAGGGACATGTTTGGGTGGAGGGTGATAATGAGCATAACTCGCTCGATAGTAACACTTATGGTCCCATTTCCAACCGTTTGATAGAGGGAACTGCCGAGTTCATCATTTGGCCACCAAATCGGATCGGTCGCATCAGACCCAATGACAGACAGTAGTTAAGCACAATTTATATCTATACACCTCCGTACGGAAACGTGAATTCGGACTTTCTACAACTCACCTCGCCGGTCGGCTATAACCCTAGAATGACTAATATACAGGGTTTATCAGTAGCTGCTGGCTTGCAATTTTTGGCTTTGCGGATCGAGAAAAAAATTGTGGAATATCGGTGTTGACTCGTGCGTCTTCCTTGTCCATGACGGCGACGGCCCAGCCAAAGAAATTCAAAACGCCATTGTCTGAGAATATCTACCGACACGTGAAATCCAGCGCTTCGTCTGGACTGTGATTTACTGGCTGATTTTTGCGAGTGTATATACGCACCTCGGTTTTTTATATTGGCCGTGGTTAGTTGCTTCTTTTTTTGTACCGGCTTTGGCGCAGATATAACACCGAATTATCCCGCTAAAAGCGTTGTTGATTTTTCGGCTTCTTTTTGGGCTTCTTTTTCTTTTCCCTTTTGTTTTTAGTCCTGATTGGGGCGATTTGTTTTGAGCCGCTTGGCCGATAAGCTTTTTACAAGCATATTCAAGTCCTTATCCTTCGCCGCCTGAAGATTCCTGCTTGGCTTGACGGACCCGAAAAACCCGTCCCTCCTTTCTTGTCTCGATTAGTAGTTACCGGTGTTCCTTCGACACATTACCGGCCGACCGATTCCCGAGGATTACATCGTATATCCAATATAACCACGACGACTTAATTCGACCGAGAAAACGACGGCTCTTGTTCTTCGATCCGACGGTTGGGCTTTTCTTTGAGACGCGGATATAGGTTTTGGAGTTTCCTACTAGATTGCTAGTAGGACGGGACATTTCGTGCCTGACTGTCTGCGCCGTGCTTTTGACGGTGGCTTCGTTTGGTTCTTCCGCAGGCTTGTGGATTTTGAGCGCCGATGGCGGGTGGCCCATCAGAAAAGAATGCCAATTCTTCACGGCTAGAACAAAAGAAATATGAAGATGATGAGCCAAGGTCACCATATATACATGTAGGTCTTTCTTCTCAGACCGCGATAGCAGAATAAGGATCATGAGGTATAATGGATGCTAACGTATTGTTTGCGACTGGATAGGCCATGCTGGCAGGTGGTCTCGGTGGCTCAACGGGTGATATGTTGATGCATTCACTTGACACGGTCAAAACCAGACAACAAGGAGATCCCAACTTTCCACCAAAATATAACTCTCTGGGTAAATCTTACTACACGATATGGAGACAGGAAGGTATCCGGAGAGGTCTGTACGGTGGATGGCAAGCGGCTCTCATGGGATCATTCCCAGGAACTGTCTTGTTCTTTGGGTCATATGAATGGAGCAAGCGCACATTAATTGACCACGGGATGCAGACGCATTTGTCTCATTTAACAGCTGGTAAGTGTTGCATGCATGACATATACTGAACGTCACAAGCTAACATGAAGATAGGATTTATTGGTGATTTCGTTGCGTCTATCGTCTACGTGCCATCAGAAGTGTTGAAAACTCGCCTGCAACTGCAGGGGCGCTACAACAACCCTCATTTCAGCTCCGGTTACAACTACCGTGGTACACTCGACGCGGCCCGCACAATCGTCCGCAAGGAGGGATTTTCAGCTCTTTTCCACGGGTTCAAGGCGACACTCTATCGTGATATGCCCTACTCGGCACTTCAGTTCATGTTCTGGGAACAATTTATGTCATGGAGTCGGCAATACAAGGGCGGTCGTGATATTGGTGCCCCATTCGAAATCATGACAGGTGGTAGCGCCGGTGCGCTGGCGGGCTTCCTCACAACACCACTCGATGTTGTAAAAACTCGTCTGCAGACTCAGATCGTCGAACCTACCCCAGCCCCCGCTCACCCACATACGACAGCGGCTGCTGCCACACAGACACGCGGAATGGCTACATCGTCACCGGCCGGTCATATTCCTAAACCGGGAGCCCTGACGCTACAATCGTCGTCTATCTTTAAGGGGCTGCTTGACATTTATCGAGTAGAGGGCCTTGCGGGATGGTTCAGAGGTGTGGGCCCGCGGACAACGTGGACTTTTGTGCAGAGCGGGACGATGCTGTTCCTGTACCAGCGGATTCTTCGCCAGCTGGAAATCTACATGCCTATTGAGGAGGAGACTAGTATGTGAATTTAGTATTCACTGTAATCTCTTTCCAGTTTTGGCTGACTGTGGCTATGGGCCTGTGGGGTTAGCTGAGTCGGTCGGACTGGACATGTGTGTATAATATTGTAACAATCACTTGGTGTGCTTTTCTAGATATTTGTTGGTTTTGTTTTGTCTGTTTTCTGTTTGGTACTCTTATTAGAAGGGCAGTGTTCGGGGATCGCCCTAGACCAATTATGGTCAGCAGGGCGGGAGGCGGTTACTGTTTCATAGATTCCGATTTCTTTTTCGGGAAATACATATACATATATACATATGATTCATCGCCGTTTACGTTAAATATCATGATACGTTTCTATATGCTTTCCCTTTTTAGAGTAAAGTTGCGACGTCCAAGTAGATGGACACTCGGAGTGTATCCATGACGTTTCCAAAAAGGGTTGAAGGAGCTGCGCTTTCCATTTTCTACTGACAGCTTCGCCGATGATGACCGATGATGGATCCCACGTCATGGCAGTCCCAAAAGGGATAAAACTGGATCAAAACACCCATTTAAGCCCAGTGATTGGTCAATTCTAAGGTTGTCCTGTATCTCACCCCACCAAAGCTTAGAGAGGTTGTGTAAAGTGGGGCGCATGTGCACGGGAGATCGGTTGAGGGTTTGTGACGACTCTGACGAGTTGTTAGTCGGAACTGCATTTCGCACTTGTTTACGTTTGTTGTATCAGTCCAGTACCAACTGTTTTTCATTTTCGCAGTAAGTTTTCATCGCTATGTTCCATTTGGCCTTTAACGTTGATTCACTCTGTTCCCGTGACTCTGCTGTGTACTAGCTTCCTGTATAGGATTTGCCGCTGACATCTTTACCTCGTTGCCAGCTATAAAGAAGACTGACGACCCGTCTTCTAAAACTTAAACCTTCAACCTCAGGTAAATCAAACTCCCACTCTTTTGTTCAACACCCGTTTTATTATTTTGATTTGCATTTACGAACTCCCCACATCGATTGGTGGTTTTCGCACACGACTTTCATTGACGATTTTTGATGCCCACCTTCTACACACACAATCAGCCAAACACAATTTTCGTCTAACAATGGCTCGTTCAGAACACGGAAAATACATGGGTGGAAAGAAGGAAGCCGGCCAGGCCCGCAAGGCCGCTGCCGCCGATGCGAAGAATGCGAAGAAGCGCGCCGAGGAAGAGAGTGCTGAAGCCGCCAAGTGGGAGCAGGGCGCCAAGAACAACAGCAAGAAGTGAGTTTTTACAGGCGACGAAGCTTGTGATCTTGGTACTAATCGATGATCTTTTATCTCGTTTACAGGAAGGCCGAAGCCGACAAGAAGGCTGAAGCCGCCCGCAAGAAGGCCGAGCGCGATGCTCTCATGAAGGCCGAGGAGGCGTCTCTTCCCAGCCGCAGTGCGCCCAAGAACAGCAAGACCGCTCAGAAGAAGACCGCCGGTCCTTCTCGTGGTCTTAACCTCGACATGATCGACAACATGGATGCCCCAGCATCCAAGAAGCTCGCCACTCTCGACGCTTCCGGTATCGATAACGCCCTCGACGCCCTCACTCTCGCCAACGACGAAAACAACGGAATCAAGGTTGAGCTGCACCCCGAGCGTCGCTTCCCGAAGGCGCTTAGAGCTTTCATGGAGCGCAGAATGGCGGAGATGGACGCCTCGGGTGAAGGTCGTGGTCTGCGCAAGAACCAGAAGGAGGAGCGCATTCGCAAGGAGTTCGAGAAGAGCCCGGAGAACCCCTTCAACCAGGTCACCGGTGCCTACAATGCGACTAGAGAGGAGGTTGCGGAGCTCCGGGACGGTCAGAAGCAGCGCATGGAAAAGCTGTTGGAGCGGAAGTAGAAAATGGGGTCCTGATTTTAGGGTTGTGCATCGAGCGTTTGTTTGTTTTTTGATATTTTTAAGCTAGTTGGCGACCAACATTTTTGTCTCGCCGCATGCGGTAATCTGCTATGAAACTTATTTTTTCCATCCTTCTACTTGTTATCAATCTTGATCTGTGAATATTTCAATGTGCACGATGTATGTATCTACGAGTAGAACTTCCGGCACCGGCCAATGGTCCGAATACGGCATGTGAACACAAGGTTCACGCAGATGACTTATACCATAGCCTGTACATCCTGTATGCCTGCGACAATTAAACTACAATTTCCTCGCTTGCTTCCTGCACGTTTACGTCAGGTGCTAGGCGCTTTGCATGTGCTTTCCTCGTCAAAACACACTCCCAAATTACCCCGCTACGCCTGTTAAAGTGGATGGCAGAATACAGGGAAATGGGTACTGCTTTTGGCTCACCGCCCAATGTGTTCATGGGTTCAAGAGGGGTGATGGATCACGGAGCTTTGGACGGGCTGTATAATTGAGTAATCAGATTTATCGGTGGTCGGTTTTTATGGTGTTTTTGTCTACATATTGTTAAGGACTTTTTTAAAATGGCGACTTTACGGATGGCTAGTTTGCCGTCGATGCGGAAACAGCATCTTATGGCTGAATTGTTAGTTTCGCTGGCTTGATTTGGGTCGATACAGAGCTAACGACGTCATGTATCGATTAGTACCGGTTTGAAGCAAGCTTGCCCGGATGGCATCTTTATTACCCTAACCCCCGGAGACCCATCTCTCTGGCAGGGTGTCATGTTCGTTCGCAAAGGTATGTCGTGCCCGATCCATTCTTGCCCCTTGCATGTATTAACTCTCCCCAATAGGTCCCTTTGCTTCTGCCATTCTCCGTTTCACCATTTCTTTCCCGGACGCCTACCCCCGCCAGCCGCCTATTGTATGCTTCCAGTCCGATGTCTTCCACCCGCTCGTCTGCTCGACCCCGGGATACTCAGGGGATTCTGAGACTGTCTCGGCGCACGAAGAGGAGCAGTTACCATCTGGAGGGTTCTCGTTGCGTCATGGATTTCCCGGCTGGTTTGCTAAGAGACGGGCTCGGAAGCGTGCGGGAACTGAGCATACGGTTGTAGTGAATACGCCACCGCGGAATGTTGTGCGTATTGCGACGGATGGACGGAACCGGTCGGGAAGTATCTTTGAGACGCCTTTGGAGGCTTTTGACTTGCCGACGCCGGCGGGCGAGAGACCGGGATACACTAGAACTGACCGGGAGGCCGTGCCGATTTATGATGTATTGGCTTATGTGCGGAGTACTTTTGACGACGAGGAGGTTCTGGATTCCTTGCCGTTGGATGTTGCTATTAACCCTGGAGCTTGGAGGGCGTGGCAGGTATACCGTAAGGAACAAATGCTGGGAGGACAAGAACTCCCAAGCTTTGACGAACATAGTGAAGGCGAGGATGATACAGAAGAAACCAAGACTAAGTCTGATGAGGCCAAGGGCCCAGCAGAATGGAATTGGGATGGTGTATGGGAGCGGAGAGTGACACAAAACATTGAGAACAGTCTACAGGACTCGGCCTTGTACGGTGGTATGGCTACAGTTTCTAACCCCACCGGAAACCAATCCGAGGAGCTGGTAAGTCTTGTTCATTATGTTGTCTTATGGTGTACTAACCCGTTGTCTAGATTCACTTTTTACCGTTGGCGGCACAGGAGCTTGAAACGACGACTGAGAATTTGCTTCGTACGATTGGAAAGCATGAGTAGGTAGAATCCCGGCGCAGTTGATTACGAATTATGAGTGTTTCTTTTTTGACATTACCTTGGTCTAACATGGTGACAACTTCATTGCGACTTCCCAAATGAGGACCTTCTGTTGTGTTGTGCTTGCTAAACTGCCATCTCCCCAAACTCTGCACTACCTATATTGCTCTTTCCCAGTACACTCTTCGATATCCTTGTTGATATACACGCATGTCTTTTGCTTCAAACCTAATATTCCTAAAGGCTCTATCACTATGCCGCTCGCTCTTTTCAAACCCACATCAAATTCCGCCTTTGATATCACGATTGTTTGCTTTCTTATTGTTACTGGCTTTGGTGTACTGGTATACGCCTTTTTCCAGGCCACTGTGCCGCAGAGTACAACTTCGGGTAGTTCGTTTACCATCGGATCCCGCCGGCTTCGGACCCCACGGGCAGAGGGACATTCACGTATACTTCGGCGAGCTACTCTCGACCCTGTGCCTACGTACGAACCTTCGAGTTACCGATATCAACCATACGTTCTACCATTGCCCCCTTATCCGACAACCCCGACTAGTTTGCCTTTCCCACTGTCTCCGGCACCTTCATATAACTCGGTCACTTCGTCGCATTCTCCTCTAGCTGTCTCATCTACGGCAGCAGAGACAGTCTCTGATCCCTCTGGGTCTCAGGTACGACACGATATACGGACGGATTCAGCTGTTACCGCACCTTCTAGTTTATCGAGCCGCGCCAGTACTAGAAGTTCGGGGTCATCCGTCATCGTAGGATTTCTAGGTGACCTCGCTGGCTTCTTCAGTGACACCTCTTCTTCGGAAATACAAAGCTCTGGGTTGAGATCACTGCCTGACTTTGACAGGGGAGATAACAAGGCCCCAACCCGACAACATCGACGGGGAGTCTTACATCTTGAGCCTCCGACACCCATAGTTCGTACCGCTTCTTTACCGGACCTACCTTGTCCATATTTCGATTGGCCTGGCGGTAGCTGTAATCGAGAAATTCGAATACGACATAGGCAGTTCCGATCAGAGCACATATCACAGTTATCTGAAGCCCATTAACTGTTAAATCAACATGGACAACAGAACACTCCCTCCATTAGACCTAGACACACGTCTCCATATTGGGAAGAAACGATCTACCGATGGAAACAGTATGCTAGGCAGTGGTCTTGACAGCGACAATGAATCAATGAACTTCCGGACGGCGCCTTCAAGCCCCCTGAAAATGAATATTTTTCCAGGGCCAAATCTATTATCACTCACGAGACCGGGTATTGCACGCTCTATCGGTGACGCAAGCAGTGAATATACAGATGATATAGTGGCAACACCCGCTCAAACACCAGCTCCGATACATCCACAGTTCGCTCAGACGTCTCAAACGCCGCGTCCATCTATGACACCTAGGCTCCCCCATCCGTTACGCGAAACCGAAGGTCCGATTCTCCAACCATCAATGAATATGTCTATGGACGGCTCTTGGGATTTACCTATACGAGCAAAGAGCGCGTTTAGCACCGGGTCTATGAGATCACGGGGTGGTAGTCATGGCGGTCCTAGCCCGCTAGTTTTGGTCCCTGTGGTCAAGGCTACACCTGCTGCAAACATGATATCTGAGGCTTCAGCAGTAGCGATATGGGTTGCTGTTGAGATTACAGCCAAGCTGGCGGCCCCTACCAGTGCAGAAGCCTTTTTCATGGAAGAACGGTTAGATCAACAATTGTGTATTGGAAAACGAAGGCGCCACGAAGGACGTAAGTCTAACTGTCTTTGATTTGCTTTGACAGAAACTAACTGACTTTTATAGAGGATGGCTGGTATGGGTGCTTATATAACTTGAAGGTCAACTTCGTCTCAACTGAGGGAACTTGGATTCAGGAGATTCTGGAACACGCGCCTAAACGGTATGTGAGGTAAATTGTCTGAACTCTTACATTACTAACTATGAGGTAGGTCCTTAACCTCTGGACAGAGCGTATTATATCTCGTAAAAGTGGTCTGTCGCCCCCGACCCGACTATCAACCTGCCAGCCGTTCAATGAGAGGATGCAACACCACGGAAGACTTCTTCAACAACGTTGAAATGTTCCTTGGAAACCTTACGCGTGAATATCTCCAAGTACATCTCAGTTACAATCACACTGGGTTTCCAGAGCAATCTAATAGCGAACCAGTCAACGGTGTCAATATGAGTACCAGACTTGAAACAGTTGCCAAACTCTCGATACGTATCGGCGGGAAAGAGTCTATATGGACAAAACCTGTCAGTGGCGATGACGAAGCAATGTTGAGTCTCCAAGAAATCGTGGAGGGATACGATTGGACCGAGGATGACAAGCGCAACGCTTTAAATCGTGTTGGGGAGGGGATTGCCTATCTCCCAGGATGTTCATCGATTCAACCGACATATTGCAGTGATGTTCCAGAGCTAGATGAATCAAGTGCTAGTACATCGGCCATGTTGCATCTCGATGGGGCTCACATTCCACTACGCCCATCTTTGTTATATGCTCTACCGAGGAGTGATGACGAAGAGGAGGAAGAAGAAATACAGCTACCGCCTGTCAGCCCTAGCAAACTGAAATTGGTGTCGATATGTCCACTGAGGAGAGCTCGTGTTCACAAGGAGCCAAATACGAGAAAGGCTACGCCAATGCCAATACCAAGACCAGCTATCAAAGGCGCCAAAACACCTTTGTGTGTCTCGGGAATATCAGCATCACCTGAAAAGGACTGGCCACCGAAAACAGAAGATAAGGAACCCAAACAAAAATCACCGCGACAGCAACGCAGTTGGTTTTTCTTTTGAGCCTCAATCTTGTGATTTTTCAGGTGTTATTCGATTGATGACTTTCCTGGTTCTGCATATTCGTTAAGAGTGCGGAAGCTTGCGATGATCGCACAGTAATGGCACAATCAAAATGTTCGGGGTGACTATATATGTACGAGGTACGAAGGTAGAGGAAAGGTTAGTAGTTTTGTTCTCTCGGTGACATTGAAGAATAGCATATATCAAGGGGGAGAGACGGGTCAAATCTTCTTCCATGACGACGATGGGCGGGACCCATGATGTCATGTTTGATCTTTTTTTTAGACGGAGACATGAGACCAAGATATCAGTAATCATCAGTATAACATACCATGTACCACCATTACTCCACTCTACATTCTGTTTGATTTCTTTGCCGCTGTGGTCTCGGGGTTTTTGTATGCTGAAGCACGCAAGCATCGTAGCTACCATGATCCATACACTGTCATGTGCAAGATAACGTCCTACACAAACACGACGTCCAAATCCAAACTGGCCAACGGGGAATGGTTCTCCTCGGGAATACCGAGTAGGGTCGTAAACTTCCGGTGACTTGTAGACGTCGGGATCATGTGTTATAGCATGTGCGTTGAAGAAGACGTGTGATCCTAACTAGGGTTAGTTTGTGTGACAAGATTCTTAACGTCATCCTTACCTTTGGGAATGAACATGTCCTTGTATACGTCGTCTTTGGTGGTTTTATGGGGAATGCCTAGAGGTGCAAGAGGGGAGTAACTACGAGGATATTGTTAGAGATTATCAGCAAGCCAGGTCTGGAAAGTAAGTTTACCGGTAAACCTCCTGGACAATAGCTTCGACAAGAGGTAGAGATGACTTGTCTTGAAAGGTAGGGAGACGAGCTTGATTAAGATGGTTGTCTATTTCAGTCTGGGCGGCTGATTGGATGGCAGGGTTATTAAGCATGCAAAGCATGAAGACAACGAGGGTTGCAAATGTCTAGAAAGTAAGTGTGGGATCTGTGTATATTGTTGATAGTGTAACTTACTGTGTCAGCACCAGCAATGAAAGCAGCACCAGCAGCACCTTTCACATCTGAAGCTGTCCAGGCGGAGTCAGGAGTAGGAAGAGCTCGGAGAAGATCATGTGCTAATGAGCTTTTAGGAGATCCGTTTTGAAGATCCTGTTGGGCTTGTAGAAAGGGTGTATCATGCAGTCTTGTGATAGCCCTCCCATATTTCCTGGCAAAAGAGACAAGTGGGTCTTGTAATAGGAAAGAAGGTAAATATCTTGCCGCTGGAAACACGTCAACTATGGTACCTCCGGGGACTCCCGCGTGTCCCGTGACATAGATTGCGTCCCCGGCAATTTCCATGTAGTCTGGGGAATCGGGTGGAGGTGGTATGGATGGATGAAGGGGGGTTCCATAGGACACGGCAAGAGCAATGGAGACGGCGAAGAGCCGGAGGTTTTCTCGCCAGGTTGGTGGGGATGTGGAGATTGCGAGGGCACATAGGTGGGCTTGACGGAGTTGGAGGGGGTGGTACTTGGGGATATTCCTTGGCATGAATGCGGGTTGAAGGGTACGTCGGTGACGGAGCCAGCGGGGTCCGGCGGGGAGGAAGGTTAGGGTGTTTTTCCAGCCCATTCTTGGAGAGTTAGTTTGTGTGTCTTGGGGCTGGTTATGATTACTTACATTTCGAATAGGACGAAACGAGGTCGGTCACTGTAGATTGCGCCACGGGAATCAAGTAAGTCGCGGGCAGCTTGGGCGCTGTTGAGAACTACAATGTTGGTCCCTAGAGACCGAACGGATATCACATCGTTCTTCAAGACACGTGACCAGGTCAAGTACCAATTTGCTGTATCCCGTGAGGGGATTTTATGGCCCAATATAAGAAGTTCATGAGGTGGAGATGGAGGAAGACGACGGTTGAAAGATAAAGAGAGGAAGGGCCGGAGAAAAAAGACGGTGCAAATAATGAGTATTGGTATTAGGTAAAACATTATGGGACTAGTTTACATTGTTGATTTACTAGACTGGAGGGTAACTTGGGCTTCGGGGACATTCTTCGGCTACGTCGAATTCGTCAGCAAACTGATAAGCCAATTATCACTGTGTTACTATAATATCCAAGGGTCCAACCCTACCAATCACATCATAATCCCAGAATGTGACACAAACCCATTCGAACCCCGGAAACCTACTCGATCCGCCCACATAACACAACGTCTTCTCCAAACGGCACCCATTTGGGCGCAGCAAGTCTAACAGCAGGCACCAGTCCACCGGCGGCATCAGTAGTTTGTGGCGGGGAAACAACGACGCCTCCTTGGCCGAGCCACGTCGGGGCAATGGTGACGATGACGGAGGAGATTAGGCGGTTGTTTTCGACGGAGAGGAGGTCGTTTATGATTTGCGCGCCGCCTTCTACCATGAGACTTTGGATTCCGTTGGTTGAGAGCGCGGAAAGTATTGTAGGCCAAGAGAGACGGCCTTGGTTGGTTACCGGGACGTGGATATACTTCCCACCATGTTCCTTTAGAATCGCCTCTCTCTCACCATCAACCACCGTCCCCTCCGCAACTAAAACCCACGGTCCCAAGCCCACGCCTGCCCTTCCAACCTCAAAAACTTTACTCTCCCTCGTAAAAGCCCACCGCCCCTTCGGATCCACAACCACCGGCCGCGGCTGCCTTTCTACCCCCGCAATCCGACAATTCAACCCCGGATCATCCGCCACCGCGGTACTCACGCCCACCAAGATAGCATCATGACGAGACCGTAGGAAATGCGTCATGGCCTTGGACTCGGCGCCGGAAAGCCGTGTGCGGACGCCCGGTGCGAGACTTAGTGAGGAGTCGAGAGACGTGGCAAACGTGAGGGTTAGATATATGTCATCAGCCGTGTTCACCGGTGGTGTCGGCGGCAGGTACTGCGCCAGGGGCGCCTGAAGAGCCTCTGGAAACGTCAGGGACTCAGACATTGTCGATATTCATTTACCAGATCAATAACATCCATCTCCTCTTCACCCAATAAATCCCATGTCACATCCCATGCCGACTCATCCGATAACCCCCTTGGCACCCAATCCACGTGACCCGCTACCTCCCTAACCCTATTCCTCCCTATAACCCACGCTACACGAAAAAGGATAAAGAGGCTGCGCCACATCCATCACGACGCCGACAATCAGCAGTCAGCGCTCCTTCGTCATCGCAGCAGAGGGTACCGTCGCTTCAGGAATCTCTTTTTTGTGTATCTCTTGTCATGTTACTATTCCAAGATGATTCCGGTGCAGCCTATTCATGGCCCCGACTGAATGACCCCTGCGTCACAGGCCATGTATAGAAAAAAAGGGCAGGAAGCGAATGGCTGGTCTAGGCCAGACCCCGGGATCGCTCAAAGCCGTGCAGAAGCATAGACTTGGCAGGCGCGACTTTGTTGGCATTTCTGGGTATGCGAAGGAATTATAAAAGGTGGTAGGTACCCTGACGATTGCAAACGTACGAACTACATGTTTGACAAAGTTCCTTGTTTGACTTTTTCCCATTGAACATCTTTTTGTTGATTTTTGCGACTGAACTACTTACTAAGCAAGTTCGCGACAAGTCTCTTTATTTCCATCTTATCCGCGTGTTATCTAAACGTCAATCTATCCACCTTAGCCCCCTCGCTATATTCTCGAGCATCTGCATCCTCAGCACCCGCGAACTCAAACCACCCAAACCACCTCAAAATGTCCGAACAACCTCCCGCCTACCCTCAACAGACCCATCCAGGCCAACCCGGCCCCGGAGCTGCCGCCGGCTACTACGGCCCGCCGCAAGGTCAATACCCTCCCCAAGGCCAATACCCACCCCAAGGCTACCCCGGCCCAGGCTACGACCAACAACAACAAATGCAGATGCAGCCCCAACAGCCATACTACGGGCAACAGCAAATGCCGCCGCCAGGCCAGCAGGGCTACTACGCCGCGCCGGGTCAACAGCCTGTTTATCAGGATGACCGTGGCCGGAATGATTCGAGTGGCTGTCTTAGTGGGTGCTTGGCCGCTATGGCGTGTTGCTGCTGTTTGGATATGTTGTTCTAAAGGGGGGATCTCGTTATGAAGGGGAGGAAAGAATGAAAGCGTGCTTTGTTTATGGAGAACAGGCCGTCAACGAAACACCATTGTCCAGCTCATTATCAATTAATACACAACCTATCTAATAACACCAAAATCATGTCCTGCAATACTTACTCTTGAAAATGTGACAAGCCCCTGACCTATCAGCTTACATGCACTTCGACATATCTGGGAATTTTAAAGACATCAGGCCAGTTGGGCTTACAATTCCGCCTGTCTGTTTGATAGTTGACGTCATTCGCACAGAGACCTGGTTCGTTCTAAACATAGTACATACATAAACCCGTCAAGTCCTATAAATGGCGACATATATCACGGGCCAACCCTCGCGTAAACTTTGAAAGTGCTCAAAAACAATATAATAAATACATGCGCTAACAAAGGCTTCATAACGACATCAATCCCATCCCTCAACACTCTCGGTGATCAGTGCTGCATCCACTCCGGTGGCTTAAGGGTGCGAGCCTTCTTCTTGGGCTCTTCCATCTAGGGCAGAACTTTCTTTTCACTCGCTAGCGTGTAAAGATCGCTAAATCTGCGTCTGATCTCCGCCGTAACATCGTTGCCGTAGATCATCTTCTGAACTTCAGGAGAGGTCCACCGATCAGGAGACTTCTTGGTCTTTCCAGACTTCAGGTCAGCGAACTCCTGATCGCGCTTTTGTTGATCGGCGCCATCACTTAGACGCAAGGTCTCGCCGACCTCAAACGCCATTTGAACCAGCTCAGAGCACCAGTCCTTGCGCAAAAGTTCGTACGCCTTCAAACTGCGCGACAATACTTCGGGCTCAAGGCTGGGAGCTAATTCCAGGATCTCAGCGAGAACGGCTCCGTCTTCAATCGCCATTGCAGCTCCCTGACTAAGGTGCGGCAAAGTGGGATGGCAGGCGTCGCCCAAAAGTGCTACTGATCCCTCGACCCAGGACACAAGTGGGTTGTGTGATCTGAGGCGCCACTCACACACCTCGTCCTTCTTGACCAGGTTGAACATGCGCTTGACCAGCGGGCAAAAGTCGCTGTAAACTTCCAGCATCTTCTCCTTGGATCCACGAGTCGTGTACGTGGCCGAAGGAGCTTCGGCAAAGTTAACATCTGGCTGAGCAGTCGAGATGTTAAAGATGTTGTGGTTGTGTACAGCGTACGCGATGATTTGTCTGCCGGGAGCAATCCAGCGGACAACGTCCTCACTGTCTAAAAGAGCCAGGATTTCGGGTTCGTCCTTGAGCTCTTCGCGAGTGAGCATGATGCGATAGGAAGCCTGGCCGGTAGGCTTTTCACTCTCATCGCGGCCCCAAGCAGCCAACATGCTCTTGCGGGTAATTGACTTGATGCCATCGCTAGCCAACAAGACATCTGCGGTGATAGTACGGACCTCCCCCTCAGTGGTACGTACTTCAAATACAGGCTTTGGCGAGAATGACTTGATGGCAATAAGCGAAGTGCTGAAGTGGAACTTGATGGCAGGCTCCTTCAGGCAGGCCTTGTACATGCCTCCAGCAAGCGAGGCACGATGACCAGTACAGTGGGGGTATCCGTAGGCGGCCTCAAGATCGGGCATATCGGTCCTGAGGAGGCGCTCGTCGGTAGAACCCTCTACAAAATAGTTAGCCTTTAATCCAAGAACTATCATAGTCACAGAAACTTACGTCTGATTTCGATGGCCTTAACATTGGTGGCCTCGCTGTAAATGTCCTTCCAGCAGCCCAGGCGGTCCAAAATGCGAGCCATGTTGGGAGCCAACTGGATGCCGGCGCCAAGGAAACCCAAGTCCTTGACGGCTTCGTAGACGTTGATGTTGCGGAAGCCCTTCTTGGCAAGCGAGAGGGCGGTGCCAAGACCACCCATGCCTATAGGTTAAATTCTTATTAGCCCTTGGATGAAACAAAAATCCTGCAAACAGATTGTCTTACCTGCGCCAATGATGGCAATGCTCATGTCATGACGATCATCCGTTGGCGAGCTGTACTCGGCGCCAGCCGTACCACGTGGTTCAGCAGTGATGACCATGGTGATAGAATAATGTGAGTTTGTTGAGGTCGTATTGACTAATTGGTATGTCGAAGGTGAGACGAAAGGTTAGGTCTATGTGAGGGCCTCTAGGTGACCGGTACAGACCCGTAAGTGGGTGTGTGTGGTGATCCAAGTGCGTTCTGATGTCCAATAATTCGACGGGAGTAATGAGTCGACAAGACAAATTCACAGTATGCCGACGAGACGATTACTTATAGTAAACAAGTTATAACAGTCTTATCAAGTCGAGTGCAATAAGCAAAGATCAATGTCGAAACGTTACAAGCGGTGTGCTTGATGAAAGTGATATTAGGTGATGAGTTTTAATACCCGTGAAAATTGACGAACAACAAAAGTGTACAAAGAAGACCAAGTTTCCTGCATTGTGACGGCTCAGCAAAATCAATCACCAACGTGCCGACCTGAACCCACTTTTGTTGACAACCCCTCCGTGGTAACTTCCCAGACTATTTTGCCCCGGTCCGAAAATATAACAACCATTATGATCCCTCCTTCCACAAATCGTATGTATGTACCTTCTTAACGTAAATGCCGACATGATGGAAGCAAAAGAGTCTCGCTCCTGAGGCATCCTTAGCTTTGAAAATCCCTGGATGTGGGTAAGTTCCTTGATCCTAACGAAGACGAACAAGCAAGCGCGGTGATCCTCCCGCCTGGCTACTTAGTGAGTTCGGCAGATGATGTAAGTGATGCCGGGCTGTTTGAAATTGTACCGAGGTTGTGGTTTGTCATACAATTACGGCGTTTGGGAACCACGATGTGATGCGACACCCAGTGAAACCAATGGCCACGAGTCTGGGTTGTGCAAACTTGGTGTTTGGGCGCAGGTCCGTTATGGAAGAACCGGTGCCGGATATTCAGTACGAGTTGGTTTGTAGTAGAGCAGACTGAAATGTTACAAGGCACATGGCGCCATTGTTGTCTGTGCTTTGGGAGGATTAAGTAGGGTCCGATCTTGTCCGTTTCCGTTGATAGACGGAAAACTGCTGAAGCCAGTGAGATCTTTGTGTATTGACATATATGTATGTACATACATATAAAGAACATAATCTTCATACAGTTGGAGGGTGATCGTGTGTTACCCATGGTGTGTATGTAGATACAGCTTATCGAGAGATTCGTCATAGGTTCTGTGTCACATGTGGGCGCACATCATTCATATGTAACATATAGTGCCACCATCCCATACTATCCACGAACACGAGAGGCCAAATCTAGATTTGAGCCTATGTATGTATGTACATACATACATGTCAAGTTCTTACAAAATGTACAATCTCTAACACACCCAAAGTGAGACGCCTCAAAAATTCGCCCTACCCCTAAGCTCCACGACATGTCGTCCCATTACAGGCTTAACTCTATTCATAAACGTAACCCCACAATCATACATGACTTGAGTCCACTAGTAGCCTCAATGTAACGTTCGTCCTTCCATACAACACTGCTTACACCGAGTAAGTTTTGTCGTTGTACCGTATCACCATCTTCTACCCTAGCTACACGTGTATCTATGTACCTCAAGACCGACAATACAATCCATTCCCGACTTTAAAAATTCCTGATATCTCATGCAGTCTTGATTGTCGAGTCCACAAAAGCATGGCTAATGCAACCCCCACGCAAGAAAAGCGGCCTGTGATTTGCCCGTGACGCAAACTCATCTGAGAGGCACATCAAGGCGCATCCTCCGCTTACCTTAATCAGAATAAAGGGCAAATTATACCTGCTCCACATGTTCAAAAATCAGTCTTGAAATTGAAAACTTTTTTAGTTCGTCTCAGTAAAACCAGTGCCACAAATTGCTTTTTTTTTTTTCGAACGTTCCAACATAGAGTTGGTTACGTAGGTGTCTTCCAACAATCCAATCCGATATGGTCTAGGGGCTAGGATATCTCGCTCTCATCTTCTACCGAAGCTGATCCGAGAAGGCCGGGGTTCGATTCCCCGTATCGGAGGTCATGATGTATCTCTTTTTGGACTTAAATGCGTCCTTCCCTTTTTGTGTCATGCACGTTGCTGCGTCTTTTCATCTTTTGGGGGCAACTTGAGAGAATGCATATAACATATCCAGTTGGTTACCGGATGTACTTTTCGGCAGTTGTGCTGGCACATGCAAAATCATCATAAAAAACAATTTGGATTAAACAAAAAGCCAAAACAAAACGATACTACCGAATATACAAAACGTAGACAAACATAAACGCTCCTCTTTCGTATTCCTGTAGAGCCACACTCGGGTTATAGGTATCCGCTGATGTAACCAGGATAACCAGAAACAAAACAAAAAAAGACAAAAAACATGCGCGCTGAGTGTAGTGGTATCACAACCAATCCCATAACCAACTCCAAGAATCACGAGACAGCCCGAGAGAGTCGAGAAGAGCGTCGGGGTCTTATAACTTTCCTTCCAACATTAACCTGTTCTGATTTTGTAGAAGTCGGCGAATGCTACTCCTTAACTTCGCCCTCTTCTGAACTAGAGAAGTCATCCTTTTCCTTTGCTGAGGCGACAGCAGCCTATAATCAATCCAACAATTAGTCACATACCCAAAACATCATCAACATTTAGTCATCGCTTACAGGAGTCGGGACGGGGACTGGGGTAACAACAGGTGCAGGAACTGGCGTCCGTACTGAAGAGGCCGTTTGTGGGCGCGAGGTAGACGGGACAGTCAAAGGAGCTGGAACTGGTGTGACTACAGGCGTAGTAGCTGAGCCTCTACCGGGTGCAATCACGGGAGTTCGAACTGGTACTGGAACCGGTGTCACTACGGGAGCTGGGACTGGAGTTCTCGTGGGTGCTGGGACCGGGGTAACAACGGGAACTGGTACGGGCGTCACTACTGGGGCTGAAGCTGATGAAGCAGCAGGAATGTCGGGGACAATCGGCGTTTCCTTTGATGCCTTATCAGCATCACCCTGTGATTTGGTTGCATTTACCTGTGTTGAGTCGTCGGCAACTAGCGTCGGTTGCTCGACATCGACCTTTTGGATCAAGTCTTCTTGTTCGTCGGACATCTTTTCGGCATTGATTTCGGTAGTCACAGGTGCAGTGGTGGATTCACTGACTTCCTGGGCATCCGAAGCGGCGATGATTTGTGCTGCAGAGTCTTCTGTATCTTCAGTCGCCTTGATGACTGTTTGGGCAGGCTCTTCGTCATTCACGGGCGAGCCTGCTTTGCTAGATTGACCCGCAAGATCTACATGAGCAAGAGTGGATTTGGACCCTTCGGGTTTGGTCGCATTCTGCTTGCTCTTATCCCAAGCTGGCGTGGAATCTTCGGTCTTGATGGGGATATCGGGGGTATCCTCCATACCAACATCGCCGTCATCGTCAACTACAGGCGCAACAACAGGTGCAGCCTTGGTGATGGCCTCTGTTGAACCCGAGTTTTTCTTTTGGCGTGACACAAGGGAATCGCCTACAAAATCAGATGACTCCGATTTCCAGTCTTCTTCCACAGACTGTTTGATATCCCGGCTGGAAGCACGAGAAACTGCCTTGGAACCGGTAACTTCGGCAGATTCGATACTAGGAACTTCAACATCCATGTCCAAGTCACCGTCAGTCCCTTCGGTGTTAGGAACGTCGGGCTTAGGAGACTTCGTCTTTACTTTAGTACCTGTGCCATTGGCAAACTCTTCATCCATGTCATCGTGACGATAGTCGTTGAAAGTGCGCTTGGGGAGGTTGGGACGGCGGCCACCAATTTCAGCAGCCATGGATTCGTCCTCGCTCTCCGGCTCAAACTCGGCCTCGTTAGCGACACGTTGTTCCCATTCGCGCTGTGTCACACGCTTATCCGGGTTTTCATCAGCGTTGAGGTCATTGAGAATATCCTCCTCTTCCTGCGTCATTCCGCCTAATGGTTGACGAGGGACGTCTTGCATTTGAACTGAAGGTGCTGGTGCGGTGTGGCGAAGGTTGTCAATAACCGCAGCAGTAATCTTCTCGAGATACTCAGTACTATTGGCGTTATCCATGTTAGAGGGAAGAACGTCCAGTTCGTAGTCAGGTCCATAGTATTCGTAGTATTCGTTGTAAGGGAGCACAGGTGACATCTCCTTGCCAAGCATAACACCCGTCTCAAAAGCCCAGGTACGAGCCACGTTACGCAGAGTGTAACCACCACCACCAACCATCATGACGGGAATGTTGAAGGACTTGACGTAGTTGACACAGTTGGCGTGGCCGCGCATACTCAAGTTGAAAGAACCCAGTCTGTCTCCTGACAAACTGTCACCACCACACTGAAGGACCACAGCTTCAGGCTGGAAGAACTGCATAACGTGGGCGATAACAGGCTCGAAAACGGATTTGTAGCTGACATCCGTAATTCCGTCGCGCAACGGGAAATTGACAGCATAATGTTTACCCTGGCCAATACCAATGTCACGAAGTTCACCGGTTCCGGGGAAGAACTCTCCGTACTTGTGGAAGGAAACTGTCATGACACGATCAGTGGTATAGAAGGCTTCTTCAACACCATCACCATGATGCACATCGATATCAATGTACAAAACACGCTTCTTGAACCGAAGCAACTCCAGAATACCAAGGACAATGTCTAGAATATCACCATTAGAACGCATATTCTCGCTGGGTTAGAAAATTAAGGTGGCACCTACCGTTTACATAGCAGAAACCAGAAGCCTCCGACTTTTTGGCGTGGTGAAGACCACCAGCCCAGTTGATGGCAATGTCACACTTCTGACGGTTTAGTCGAGCAGCACCTTCCATACTACCACCCGCACTGATACCGCAGAATTCGAAGAGACCATCAAATACAGGGCAATCATCACCGACGTTATACTTGGACTGCTCTTTTTGGAAAGCATCCATGTTGTCTGGGGTCACTCTTTGCAAGAAGTCAATGTATTCGTCAGTGTGGAATTGCGTCATCTCACACTTGGTAGCAGGTTTCGCGCGCTACATTGAAAAATAATGTTAGAAGTGCATCAAAAAACTCGAGAGGGCGCATGGCCAAGACATACGTAGATTTCCATGTACTTGTAAAGCTCATAGTGCATGATCAAACTGTGAGCCAACCTCATTCTGTGGGGCTTCATGGGATGGCCGGTGACGTAGGCATAGTTACCAATGTCAGAATCGTAAAAGTAAGCCACTTTCTTGGGTGTCTGGTTGAGGGCGATGGACGTCAATTGGCCCGAAAAAGTGCCCATCATGGAATCGGGATCGGCAGATTCAGACATGGCGGCGAGATGAAAAGGGCGAATGCAGATAAATGGGTGTATAATTGGCAAGAGGGTCGGTATTTGTAGGTCGGTGGCCTAGTTCAGGCTGGTACTTATATTTTCCGTGATGTAAGAAGAAGAAACCTGTAGGAGATTGTATAGGTTTTGCTTTGGGGTACAAATAGCCGATTCGTTGTCGTGAAGTATGGCGGTAACGGCGCAAAATCGACGTCGCAAACGTAGAGGCGAGGCACCACTCGGTAATAGACCAAGTCAAGTCTTGCAAAGACGAAGTTGTCAAACAGATCGATCTCCGAAAGATGCGGGGGATCTGGCGATATTTTTTAAAACTTCAAACAGGTCAAACACATGAAGCAATGGAAATATACAAGAAGGCAAGTACTGGCCCTGACGCAAACCACTTAAGAGAAACCCGGCAACTACTGCTTACACAATAATCGCCTTGCGCCAACGCCTGTTTGGCCTACTATTAAATTCCGCTGCTCACTACCTGACGGCCGACAGTAAAGTTTTAGTGGGGCCTTGTCCCTAGTTGAGCTCTATCTGGCCAATCATAGCAGGCGGTTGTTTTTCGGTTGCGCGATGGCCCTGGCGCGTCATTGATGTGCACTTATCGCAGCCCAGCCGATAAGACACAAGGTAGTGGAGCTATGAGCCAAAGATCAGCTGAGTAAGCCGCCACATTGGGTAGCTTAAACATGGGAGTGGCGTATAATTGCTCCAGTGTGACGGCGGGGCTGACAGTGACTGAAGAGCCCGCCCAGGGATGGCCAATTGGTGTGGCGTCAACTACATGGTTAGCGAGCTTAGCTGCGGCGTTTACGCCAACTATTCGCAGCCTGGCTAAGCTTGAGCCGCCTAAGCTAACTTCCATTGGCAAAGTCAACAACCACAAGACGACTGTATACCCATACACCATCAACGACTGATTATCTACATTTCTTAGGACCTCATTGAGTCTCTCTTTTCCATTGACGTTTAATTATTGTGTCTTTCATCTTCACCTGACCTTCCAATCGTTCATAATCCACGCTGCGCATCATTTGCTGTAGCCCCTCCATCCCCAACTAGTCGTCCATTGCGTACCGCATCATTCCATATCCAAGATGGATCAATTCAGATCACTCCTCAACGGTGGTTCCAGTATGGGCACCCAATCGACTGTGGGTGTTAATTGTTCCCATATATAGTCCTCATTATTCAATTACTAACTGGCCGACGCCCATTTACCAGGACAATGCGGCCCTCATTGACAATTCCGAGACCATTCACATCTCTTCTCTGGCTTTGCTGAAGATGCTTCGCCATGGTCGCGCCGGTGTTCCCATGGAAGTCATGGGTCTTATGCTGGGTGAATTTGTGGATGATTTCACTGTCCGCGTGGTGGATGTGTTTGCCATGCCGCAAAGTGGTACTGGAGTCAGTGTCGAGGCTGTTGATCCTGTTTTCCAGACCAAGATGATGGAGATGTTGAAGCAGACCGGCAGGTGAGTTTTAACACTAGGTCTCCATTGACTGTTTACTTGTTGGATAGTGAGTGCTAACCAAGTTCGCTCGTTATTCAGACCCGAGACTGTAGTCGGTTGGTACCACTCTCACCCTGGTTTCGGCTGCTGGCTGTCATCGGTTGATATTCAGACCCAGCAATCCTTCGAGCAACTCACTCCCCGCGCCGTCGCCGTCGTTATTGATCCTATCCAGTCCGTCAAGGGCAAGGTCGTCATTGATGCATTCAGACTCATCAACCCTCAAGTTCTCATGCTCGGCATGGAGCCTCGTCAAAGCACCAGCAACCTGGGTCACCTCAACAAGCCATCGATTCAGGCTCTCATTCACGGACTCAACAGACACTACTACTCTATCGCAATTGACTACCGCAAGACGCCGTTGGAGGAGGAAATGCTCATGAACCTTCACAGACATGTTTGGACTGAGGCACTTGATATGGGCGACTACAAGGCGGATGGTCAGAAGAACAAGGAGCGTCTACAACGCCTTGTTACTCTGGCTGACGGTTATGAGAAGCGGGTAAAGGAAGACGCAGACCTGACCAAGGAACAGCTCAAGACCCGCTACGTTGGTAGAGTGGATCCCAAGAAGCACATGGAGGACATTGGGCTGCAAATTATCGAGGACAATATCGTGGCTGTCACGAGACAGTTGATCGATAAGGAGGCCATTGTGCCGAGTGAAGAAGCTCAGGGACGTGTCACTGAGGTTGACGATGCGTAAGCTTGATCACGAATTGTGATTTGGCTGTTGGCGGGTGTATGAAGGACCAGCATCGATTCTCTGCTGGTTGGTGTCCAGAATAACCAATGAGTCTAGATGCATCTCATATGTGCATGTAATGCTTAGAAAGCTTAATGAAATCAGCTTGTGCAAACAGTTTTTTGTCATTGTGGACGTGTAGGTCAGTGTATTCACAGTTGATGCCCCGTCATGAGGCGTTGCAACAAATACCCTAATGTTGCTTCTGCGTAACCCTACCGACTGAACATGATATTTGGGGTCCCGGATGATTCGAAGCATTTTGACGGCATCATTATTTCAAAATGGTATTAATAGCAGTCTGCACAATGAATTTGCTACCCTCACTAGATTTTGAGATATCTACCTACATACGATGGGATCAGATGGATCGAAGGAAAGGGGTGCATATCTGAGAGCTGCATGTTCCGCCGCTTGGCTACTGCAGATTCCAGCTCCGGATATAAGTCACGAGGGTAGGTGGTAACTTACGAATAGATTATTTGTTTAGACGGCATCGGGTAGTCTCAAAAGTCAGGAACGGTGGATCATCATGAAGATTTGGAAGCCAGGTATGAAACTTGAAGACATGATGCGAGTAGATGCATATGCGTGGCATTCACAGCATATGTCTGTGGATGGAGGAATCAACCCGTCTTATGCATATTGTAGGCCAAGAACATAATTGCAACACAGCCACACACCGCCTCTAAAAGAAAATAGCCCATCGTCAATATTGTAGTCCTTTGTCTTGGCCGGTTTCTTCTCATCGGCCGATTTAGGAGCCAGGCTTATTGAGTGGATTCGATTGACCTTATTGTGGCAGATGTTCCTGGAAGGAGACGGATGCATGACGTTGCAGTCGCCGCCGGCTGGGGAAGACACATGAAAGTGCCTTTGCAAGAGACAGGAAGCTTGCGCTTGCGTATGCAATAGCCAAAGGGAAAGTTGCTGTCATGGAAGCCATAAAGAAACATCGTGTTGACAAGGCAGAGAACTTAATTGCTGCCTCATACATACCACGGTTATTTTTTTTCTTGTAGCTTTATTTTGTTGTCTCCATTCCGGACATTTGACAAACACCCTGACGGCTGACCCCATTATATTGACCCCCCTGGCTTTCTTGCGGATTCAAGGATTCATCGTCAATCTTCTAGACGACCGGTTTATTTTGGACGAATTGTGACTTTACTTTTCTTTCGTTCATTCCTTTGTTTTGTTCTTGTATGCGCTCGACATACACATGACTTGATACGATAACTTCGTATTTTTGTGTCATCTAAACTTTACCGGCTCTTGGTATATTGTTCGATAGTTATCGAACCTCTCGCTCTCGGCATTTGAATAATTTGCCGTAACCTTTATACTTTACCCTGTTCAAATCCGTGGGTGGCACTCAATAGAGGTGTCGCTCGTCACTCAGTGTTATCGTCTACGGTAACTTTTCTTCCACTCGACTGGAACGATATCAATCGCTCCAAACACCCTTGCAGTCCTTGGCATCTTGCATTGCATCGAACCCCACCATTGACTTTGCGCGGCCTCGTCTGCCCCCTTTACCGACGACTGTTACAACCTCTGCCAGTATATACGACGGGGTTTGAGCTCGTAACGAAGAATATCCGAGCTACATACTCTAGACGGAAAAACCGCGTATTAGAACAGCGGTGCGCTTTGAGAGGGACCACTGATTTACTGGTTTTTGTCTTGTCCCATTCGTGTCCCTTATTTCGGCGCTGGCTGGCATCAAGAGTTACAATTTGACAAAAACGGAGACTTGGTGTGAAAAATCGCCATGTCGTCAGGTATGTCGGTGGCTATGGGCGCAAACATAGATGCTGCCGAAGCGCGAGACATTGGCGCCGCCGAATGTGCTAACCTTTCTTTTGTGGCATCTAGATTTACAATGGACGTCAATCTCGACTGACGTCCTTTTAGCCGAGCTTGCGCGACGTGATGCCTCGACTCCATCGAAACCCACATGTGGTGGTGGAGACAGAGGAGCGTATAATACACCACTACATCTTGGTGCGCTGGCTGTAATTCTCGTTGTCAGTACTCTGGGTAGGTTTAAGATTTTGCGTAAAAAGCCCCAACGTTTGTAGCATTAGCTAACCTTTTTTGATTGTTACCTCAGCATGCGCCTTTCCGCTCTTCTCCAAAAGAATAAGCTCCTCGACCAACGCCTCACAAGACTCGTTGCAAGCTAAGATAATTTTCATCTGCCAGCACTTTGGCACAGGAGTTCTCTTAGCAACGGGTTTTGTGCATCTACTTCCAACGGCCTTCAGCTCATTGACGGATCCATGTCTCCCTGATCTTTTCAACAAAAGATACCCACCACTACCTGGGTTCATTGCCATGTGTTCCGCACTGATCATTGTTAGTGTGGAGATGTACTTGTCTATGCGCGGTGCTGGCCACTCGCATTCACATGGCCATGGCAGTGAGTGGCATTCTGACGAGGTCGATTACAATAAGGTTAACGCCACGGACAATGAGCGGTCGAACAGCCGTAGGAACCACCAGGGCGGTCGGCTCACTGCAGAGGATAGTGACGCTATGGAGAGCCTGGTGGCAGGAGTGTCCCCATTACCAACATCGACGCCGACGGTAGCCAAGCATGCTCCGCGTTTTAGTGATGACTCGGATCTCGATATTGACGAGTTTGATGACCCGTTGCCGTCGATGGAGGAGAATGGCGGGCCAAGTTCTCATGGCGCTTATGGAGGCGATATGGACATCGAAGATGTGCCTGAGAATATCGAGGAGGAACGGAGACGCAAGTTCCTTCAGTGTGTTTTGCTGGAAGCCGGAATCCTGTTTCATAGCATCTTCATTGGCATGGCAATTTCAGTGGCCACTGGACCTGCCTTTATTGTGTTTCTGATTGCGATTTCGTTCCACCAGTGCTTTGAGGGACTTGCGTTGGGCAGTCGGATTGCGGCGTTGCACTTTCCCAAGCGGTCTATGCGGCCGTGGTTGATGGTGCTCGCATTTGGCACGACTACGCCGATTGGACAGGCGATTGGGTTGCTTGTCCATGGGCTTTATGACCCACAGAGCCAGACTGGACTGCTGATGGTGGGAGTGATGAATGCCATATCAGCGGGTCTGTTGCTCTTTGCTGGTCTTGTGCAGCTGCTGGCGGAGGATTTCCTGACGGAAAAGAGCTATAAGACGTTGACGGGCTTGAGACGGCGCAACGCGTTTATAGCGGTTGTGAGCGGGGCTCTGCTCATGAGTCTGGTTGGAGCTTTTGCGTAGATGCCTTTTGCTGTGTGGGATGTGGGTGGTTTTTGTTTCTGTTTTGCCGTTTTTGTTGACAACATGTTATGCATAGATTTATACATTTTTGTACTCTTAATTCTTTTGTACGGATTGATGGTTACATGTATGTGTATGGTTAGGGTTGGCGTAGTTGGGGCTCGGATATATATTCCGTCTGGCGGAAGACCGCCAGAATACGGACTGAACAGTATGGGGTGATGGAGAATCATGTCATGTGGTACGGTATGTTGATGTAAGACGTGTCTAGGCCTGGGGACATGTAGTGCACGGAGCCAATCAACTTGAGTGTTTTGTCAGCATGCATGTGGTGATTTCTGGTTGAATGAGACTGTATCTGGTGGTTACTGTTTCGGGAGGTTGTTTATAAGAAAAAGGTGATATTTTGGGCCAAGACGATTTCATCGTTGGGTTGATATTTGTAATGTTTTTCAAGTTGTTTTTGTCGTTGCCGGTTTTACTGGTGGCTTTTTTGTTGAACAGATCACCGGCTTTACAAGATCATAGAATGGTTTCTGAGGGTGTGCAGTGGGCCGATGGCCCGATGAAGTTGGTTGATACGCCGACTTATACGACCAAGAGGGTAGGTTATTAATTGGGGGAACTTGGGGAACTTGATGGCTAACTGTTGGTTGTTTGATAGACGGATATCTTCACGACTGGTGCCTCGCATATGGCGAATCTGCATAATGCGGTGATTCGTGGATTCAACTCGATATATTTGCAGGTTGATAGAATCCCGGATGAAGACTATGAGGACTTTGTAGGGTATGCACTTACATGGCATAAGTTTGTCATGTCACATCATGAGGATGAGGAGGTCAATTTGTTTCCTAAGGTGGCAGAGATACTAGGTGACACTGACGTCTGGAAGGAAAGTTTAGAAGAACATGGTAAGTGTGGCGGGAAGAAGAGAAGGAGTTGGTTGTTAGTAGTGTGCGAAGCTAACGGGTGGATTTGTGTTACAGATGCTTTTGTTCCTGGGATGACGGAGTTTGCGGCATACCTTAATTCCTTGGTTACGCCAGCGAACCTGTCACCTCTTCGTCTTAAGAGTATAATGGATGACTTACTCTCTCCATTCGAAACACACTTCCATAATGAAATATCCCACATCGCCTCTCTCTATTCCCACGGTGGTCTAACCGATCCTAACGATCCCGAGGCTACTGCTCTGTTCAAGGCGTGGGGTAAAGCAACGGTTGGTAAATCAGGGACAACTGAAGGAGTCCCCTTCTTCCTGATGAACTTGGATGGAACAAGGGAAGAGGGGTTATGGAAGAATTGGCCGCCTATGCCGGGGCCGATTCGTTGGGGCTTGGTCAACTTGGCGGGAGGCTGGTGGAGTGGGAGATGGAGATTTGCTAGTTGTGATGGAGCAGGACAGCCGAGAGAGTTGTATGGGATGAAGTTTCCGGTTAGAGAGTTTGGGGAGAAGACTGCGACTGAAGGGAAGGCTGAGGAGTTGTAGTTGAGTTAGTTGTAACCAGGTGGGTGATGGCAGGAATCGTCCCGATTGGTTGGGTGATAACCGGGTATAGAAGCCCGGTAGGATTTGGAACAAGAACAATGGATTTCTTTACACCCAGGTCACAGTCACCTTCAAAGCCTCTTTTGTATATACCCCATTTATCATGCAACCTCACTACGTCACTTCCCAATGGCGATTTCCCAAATCGGAAGTTAAATGTCCTTATCGATAAGCGTATCCATCCAAAACTTGCTCAAACATGCTCAGATCAGTAACCAGGGTATAAATCATGAGAATTACTTGCGCAAACTGGCGGGGCTCAAAGATGGATACACGAGTCGAGGAAGGTAGAAACAGGTGACCTACGAGTCTTGACGTACAATTGACGTCCAAGTATGAGAGGGTTTGAGTGTGAATTTGAAATCCAGGAAGAGAAGTGGTCTGAAGAGCGGGATTTGAGCAGGTTTTGATGGATTCTATAGACAGGGATTATTGGTGTGTTCGAGTTCTGGCGGTGCGTTTGGGATTGTCTGTGTGTTGCGCGTTTGGAATATAAAGAAACGATGGACGCACTTGTTTGTTGATGGGTTATTAGTTTCCCCTATCTATCTATCATCATTATCATTATCACTATCCGCCAAAATGTCATCTACAATGTCCATGGCCATGTCCTCAACGGCCACCGCCACAGCCGCCTCTGCAACATCAACCTCTAGCATGTCAATGGACATGTCCTCCTCGTGTTCCGTCAGCATGCTTTGGAACTGGCAGGTTGAAGATGCCTGCTTCATTAGCGAGTCCTGGCATATCACATCCAAAGGCATGTTTGCCGGCTCTTGTATCGGCGTCACCTGCATGGTCATTCTCTTGGAATTCCTCCGTCGCTCGGCTAAGGAGTTTGATCGCTACTTGATCGCGCAGCATGTCGCTGCGTATTCGGCTTTAGGTGCCCAGCCGGGGAGTGGGGATGGAGAGGGAAAGAAGACGGGGCCAGCGGAGATTCCCCCGTTTAGACCGAATGTTGCGCAGCAGGCTGTGAGGGCGCTTTTGCACTTGATGCAGTTTGCTTTGGCGTATTTTGTCATGTTGTTGGCTATGTACTATAATGGGTACATGATCATTTGTATCTTTATTGGCGCTTATATTGGGTCTTTTATCTTCCATTGGGAGACTATCAAGGTTGGGTAAGTTGGGAGAAGAACTTTGACAGTTGGTGATACATAGTACTAACGAGACTCCCTTTTAGTTCTGCCGCTGGTGCGACGTCGGCTTCTGAGGAACCTACCGTTTGCTGCGGATAGATACATGTGAGGTGGTATCACCGTTTCGGCCTTCACAGTTTGTTTCTTTCTTTGTTTTTCATCTTCTTTTATGTCCTTTTTTATCATATACCCGGTTCACTATTTGGAGAGTTCTATAAGCCGTTACGTGTAAATTCAAAATTAATATTCCCGAAATGGGAATCTCCGCTCAAATACCAATATTACATTACCACTCTAGATCCAACTCTTCATGAATGTCTTGCGACGCTGCTGTTGCTGTTGTTGCTGCTGTTGTAAAGCCTTCCTCTCAATCAAATTAAGATCCCACCAACCCCCCACAATATCGAAAATCGTCCTTCTACTCCGACCCGGTGTCTCAGGTGTCACCGGCGTCTCGACAATACCACCATGCGGTGACCCGGGACTTCCTGACCCCCAGTTTCTAGCGCGGGCAGCCGCTTCTCGTAGCTGGTTTAACATGGGCGATAAAGGAGAGACAGGCTCCATGGGTGACGGCGGGTAATACGAGGAACGGGCGTCGTGTGGCGCCGCCAACATGCCTAGGTTTAACTTTCTGCGCGAGTTGTCTGTGTCGTAGATACTGGAGACAGCCACGGCGGCTCTGACTTCAGATGTGGGTGGGGGTGGGTACCAGGGTTTTCCGGGGACGTTTAATGGGGCGGGAGCCTCGGAACGGAGATGGGCGGGTAGTGGGGGGACAGGAGGGATGTATAGACGGGACGGGGTAGGCTTTACAGCGCGAGACCCTAGGGCACGTGGGCCGTAAAGAGGGTGGGTGGCCGTTGGTGGGGAAATGACTACATGAGGCACGGCACGCCCTTTAGATGAAGAAGAATGTAAAGAGCTTGATTCAGATCCCTTCTCTAACCCAGAGGTCATGGTGTCCCGGGAAGAGACGGAAGAGGAAGGCCATGAGGAGGCCATTGCCTTTTCAATTGAAGAAGGGGTACGAGCGGGGAAAGACTGGAGACGGTCTCTGCGGAGAAGAATCAAGAGGATGAAGCTGGAGAAAAGGTATAAGAGGAGTACACAAATTGACAGTGCCCAGAGACCCTTGAGTGAGAGACAAGTTTTAGGACTTGAAGAGACAAGACGGGTGTAGCTGATTGAGAAGTGCGTTGATGAAGAAGTGGAGGATGTGGAGTTCTTGGCGAATTCCGTTAATGGGGTGGTGCTGTTTAAGGAAGAGCATGTGGTTGAGGGGAGGGGACTGCCGAGGACGGCGGTGGTGATTGCTGTTGCTAGTAGGATTATGGCGTCTCCTGTGGCGGCGGACATGAATGGGAGGAAGCTGTCATAGTAGATGATTGTGGTGAATGCGGAGTAGAGAATGGAGAATGTGGACTGGATATGTTAGAACCTTGACATGAGTTATAGCTGAAGATGACCTTACAATGATGACGGAAACAATGAGGACGGTAGGTGGTGAGATGTGATGGGAGTTGGTCGTTGCTATGTTCTTGGCAGCCAGGCCAATGGTGGGTAACAAGATGAGTAACTGAGCGGCCCGCGCCGTGTAAAACGAAACTCCAAGGAAACCCATATTGTAAAGATTTGTAAGAACCAAAGAAACTTGTATTGTCGAGTTTACTCAAGAGAAGAATGCAAAGAAATGTAAAGATGCAAAGCTACAGACAGAAACCCGTTCTGTCCTATGAAGATGATAATGAAAAAGAACAATGCCTATGAAAGAAGAAAATGAAAAAGAGGATGGAAGGAAAGAACAACAACGATACCTCTCAAACTAAAATCCCGTCCTCAAGACCTTCAAACACCGGCTCATCCATCCTACTTATACATTCTCAAAGAACCCCGGCTACTCCCATTGTTACTCGTCACTTCCTCATCGCATCTCCCGAGAAAAACAACCCACCCACCCGTCACCACGACCGCGTATAGAATCCCGCCAATCCTAAATCTGCACAGGATTCCCAGAAACCTGCATACCCGCCCATCATCAATCTCCACGACCTATGTAGTCCCACTTGACCCACGTTACACGTCTACCCGGGCGCCAAAGATAAAGTCACTGCGTTGGTATGGCCATAGAGTAGGTTGTATGTACCATGGTGATTGTCTTTTGTCGTGGGCTTTTTGGGCTGGCGATTTGCTTTGCACTGCCTTGGGGGGAAGTGGCGCTTGGCGCTTATGGGCTTGCGAAAAGAAGAGACAGGGCTGGTGGTGAACTAAATATTTGGTGGCGGCTGTTTGAGGTTTCGATTTTACGGGGGTTTGGGGTTTGGTCGTTTATAGCCAATCGTTCAGGGGTAGGGGTTGCTTAATTAGGACAGTCCTACGGGATAAGAATAGAGCCTAGACCCTAACCCTTTGAACGGAGCTGAGTCAGGCCAAATTGGGACTTACACGAAAGAAGATGGAAACTCCATCTATGAAGGTAGTATAGTGGCTCGGCTAGTTGATTCCATGTCAAATATCTTCCAACTGGACATCTTTGCAGAAACTGTCCAACCGCCATGACATGAATACCAAACAAGCAAAATCATGAATCATCCATCATTGGAGTAGAAAATTTCTCTCTTCATCATCGATCTTGTTTCTGCCGAAGCGTGCCGAAGCGTGCCGCCATTGCCTGTCTTATATCTTGGTAGTCACCTTCTTAGAATAACTTAAACACTCTAGCTCTGTACATACACCGAGTATATAGTTTTCACTACTCCACCCTACGAGCAAATTTCGTGTTTTCCAAGGTATCAGCTCCCTTGTTCTTGAACGGTGAGGTTTGAAGTTCCGCAAAGTCGCCACTATAGAGTTTGCTGGGAAATATAATGCTTTTGCCATACGGAATCCAAGATACCAAAGTATCCATCGCTGGAAATCTCTCCTCAAGAGCTGACAATAACTCGTGATTCTTGAATAGTAGAAACATAGTGAGCCTTTCCAGGTTAAGAGATACAATTGTCTTTTCGACGATGTCCAGGACCACTTCTTCGTCGAGCTTGTTGTAGCCAACCACTATATCGAGGTTGTTGTAGAGTCTAATAAGGGAAAATAGGCGGTCGTAATCTAGCTTGACCTGAAGATCTTCACAGGAATTGCGATATGAACTGGTAAAGTTCCTGGGATTACCTAAACATGATCTTAGTTGATCGATCGTATTGTTTGAAGACGGCCAAGTTGTCTGGCTCACTGATGATAGTTCAAGAGCGAAAAGAACTGAGTTGAAGCTCTCGTCATCTGAAAACATCTGACGCGGAGACGATACTGAGAGTTATGCTCAGCCAAATACAATGCCTCAGGTATAACTATAATGCACCACGGACAGATCTTACAATATCTGTATAACAAGTAATCCGCTGTATATCGCCGTGCTTGACGTCTGACCAGAGGATATCGGGACGTGCCTAGCCCGTTGTAAAGTAAAGGTAACAGTGTGTGATACTCTTTACGGAGGGCAACCTTTTGAACAATCTACGTGCGAAACAAATGAGCACTGCCAAATACTGAACGAAGGTTTGTCCAGTTGACGTTTGTAGGCGATGTAGCTAACCTATGACGAGTATCGATGCTCTCTTTCCAATCTAGTGTGCTCTGAAAGAGACGATTCAAGTCTTGCAAAATCTGGGTAGTGTCCAATTGGGCTGAGTTGAGCCATGACATCAAGCGGTCCGTCTTCTCATATACTCCCCCCATAAGCTGAACCAGAGAAGCCTTTTCATTGTAATCTCCCTGATTGGTACACAAAGCATCAACCCAGAACCGTATTGGCTTCTAAACTGGGGCTTACAATTGAAGTTTGTCATTTTTGGACGTTGAAATACTAGTGTGTATACATACAATATCATTTGCTTCTTTATTCTCTCTTTTTCCTCGATAGCGTCTTTCTGGTTTACTGTGTAGGTTTGCTCCTTTTCTTCTTTGTTTAGGCTTATACTGCTCTATGCAGTGTGAGTCTTTCATTCCATTTACGGTGCTATTGATGTCGTACATACGTGTGGAACAAAGTATCACAGTTGACTTGATTGTATTCATATATGTATATCGTAAAATAGTTATCACATACATACCAAACACCAGTCCTAGTCACATAGAGTATTGACGTCTCTAACCCACGTAAGGGTTGCCAAAGAGCCACCCCTGTCATCAAAGGATGACACCTCCAGACACAGTATGTACAATCTGACACCCTTTCAGACAAGTTTACTGATAAAGGAATAGGTCACTGAAGTGCAATATGGAAAACACACAATTCTCTAGTCTTATTCATCCTCTATGGACAGTCACTTGGGGTACCTTATATAGTTTCCGGAGCCTCTCTTCATCAGTATGCCTACCGGATCCGGAGTCAATCCATTGGCATGTACGCCAGGCCAGGACAAGCTCTTAGGTCTTGCGCGCCATTCCAGCCTGTCTGCTCCGTAAGCCAGCTAGAATCCGGAAGCATTCCAACAGAGAGGACTGGAATGTGCTCAATGATTAACCGCGTCATCATGGGTGTCTGATCCTATCGCCGCATCCGGACCCATAATAACCCTAATCTCTGACACCTGTTCCGCGAGCTACTGTTGAGCAAACTAGTTTTGTATGGGCCGAGCCATACTTCTCCTTCTCCGGGCCGGGCGGAGGCGCTTATGATTGATCACTACATGGGCGTATCAATTAACATATGTACACCCGAGAAATACAAAGACACGCAAGCACCGGCGAAGACGATAAGAATTCGTCCAGTAGTGCATGAATAAAATTCTGTTGGCACGAAAGGATTTTCCATCAAGAAAAGAAAAACTCGCTCAGCACAGAAAACTTTTTCAAGCACAAGACCAAGAAGTATCAAAAATATTGATTCAGCATATTCTAGCAACCCTGGAAATGACATATAAACGGAGACAATTCTCCCAAGTTCGCAAGTTAGAATCTAGAAAAATCATCGCAATCAGAATCAATTGCTTTCGTCCTCTCTTTTCTCTTTCTTTCTTTCTAAACCTACTTTATATTTTTACAGGTTATGAGCCCGGATTTCGCCCTTCTCTAAACGTTGCCCTCAAGTCCTTACCAAAAGATTCCCAAGCCTTCTTTTCTTTCAAAGCCCTCAAGATCCCCAAGTCCTGCCATCGCTACCAAGATACATGGATACCAACTTTCTAGACTCCATCTATAGCTACAAGAACACAATGGACTCCCTCAAGGTCGCCGTCATTCCTCAGCTGGAAAAAAGCGAGCAGTACTCCGAATGGTCGGGCCGCATGACAAATGCTTTCAAGGGAGCTGGCTACGCAGACTACCTCACTGATCCCAACAAGGACATCTCAACTCCTGAGGCCCAGAAGGTCCTATGCTTCCTCCAGACTCACGTTGGCTCCCACAGCTTCAACCAAATCTGCGAGATGGAGTCCCCCTTCGAGGTCTGGAAGTACCTCTCGGAAACCTACAATCCGTCAGGCTTCACCAGCATGATCTCCGAGATGCAGAACCTTCTTGCTTGCACCTTGGAAAACTGTGGTACTGTTGAAAAGTACGTCCAGGATCTCAAGAAGTTCCAGCGCCTCTACCGTCAAGGAAGGGCCCCCATGAATGACGAGCTTCTTTTTGTCTGGGCCTTGACCAATCTGACTGAAGAGTACGAACCTTTCGCCGTCAGTTGGAACCAAGCCATGAGGGGAACCGGGGAATTCAAGCCCAATCTCCTCGACAAGCTCTTCAAGGATCTCCTCGATGAATCCAGAAGATTCAAGTTCAAGTCCAGTGCTCTCAAGAACGAGAGCGTCTTACACTCCAAGTACAAAGGGAAAGAAACCCTTCAAGGCCACCGAGGGCCAGTTGTGCCGACACTGCAAGCGTACCAACCATGTCTAGGAAAAGTGCTTTTTTCTGCACCCCGAGATCGCCCCCGACGGCTGGAGAAAGTGTTGTGTCGACTCGCCGCCAGTGGCGTTACGCCACACGAGCGACCCACGTACCCACACCCCAGGCTTAGGGTGGAGGGGGTCGACGTGGTCTCTAATCCGGCAGATACTTTTAGGGCCCTCCGTGAGAAGTGCAGGCGTTACCTGTCGCTGGCTTTCGAGCGAGCGATCAAAACGGTTGTTTTTCCAGTCTACAACAACGATGTTGGGAATCTTTGGGATGAGCTTCGTGCTCAGCGCAGACTCCTAATTGAGTTTGAGAGACCGGAGGCCGACCTTGTCGGTAACGACCAGCAACTTCTCAAGAAGATGGCTACTGTCTTGCCTGGTTACCTTGAGATGGAGGTTCGCATGTCGCGTATTGAGGGTAAAACCGTGGACGAGACAATCGCCAACCTAGTAGCCAAGGAGTCCATGTCCCGGCGTTCAGCGCAGGCGCTTGTCAACAGCGCGGCTGCGTCGGTACCAATCCGTTGCTTTAGATGCAACCAGTTCGGCCACCGGAAGAGATACCGCCCTTCCAATCCTAGTAAGTTCCCATCCCGTCTCTCTCTAATGGTCGATAGCGGCGCCACCCACCATATGACAAGCTCGCTGACAAGAATTACACAACAGACACGTCCAGACATCACCTATACAGTGAATAAGCTTTGCCAACATCTCATCAACCCAGCAGTACGGCACGAAAAGGCAATGCACCACCTGATGAGATACCTTCGAAGCACTAGATCTTACTCGATATGCTTTGGACCTGAAGGATCACTGATCGGCTACTCCGACGCTAACTTCGCCGCCAAAGAAGAACAGAGGTCATCGACTCTAGCTTACGTATTCACAATCTTTGGAGGATGCTTAACCTGGAAGAGTCAGCTCCAGAAATCAGTGAGTACCTCTACTACTGAAGCAGACAATAACAGAGTATGAAGAAGGGTTCAAGATAGTTATAGTAGTTATCATATAATCACAGTATATTCAGTTATCTTACTAAAGGGAAAGAAAAGGAGAGAGAAAGAGGGAGAGAGGGTGAGATTATATACTCATGATACTACACGCCTGCCTATCACGATAGTCAGGCAACACCCCAAACCGGAATCTCCCACAGCTGATTGACCAATCAGACTCGTTTGCAGCGGTCACTTACATGACGCCACCATATTAACATGTATACCTGGCAGTTAGGCTTGTGAAGTAGCTGAGCCGGTCGAGAAAACCTGTCGCTCTAGATAGTCAGCTTGGGCAAAAGCGGGGTTGGCCTGTTATTCGTCCAGGTCATAGTAAAATGAATTTGTCTCAGACATGCTTCAAATCTGACAGCCGTCCGATTGTTACATCGGATTACGGAGGCTTTCCCGGAGGCGCGCATATATTTCGAGCGCCAGATTGAAGGGGATGATTTCAAGGACAAGTGGCTTCGAGAGGCACTGGAACGGGCTGCTGGTTCTCCGGTTAGACGGGTTAGTTTATGTGAACGGATTGATAAATGAGGGGTTGAGGAATAACAGGCTAGAGGGGTCTTATGACAGTTACCAAGGAATATTGGATTAAATAAAAACAACTCAAGATTGGGAGATCTGTAAACGTGATTGTGTAGGGATCTATGACTACACGATTGATGTGAACAGCTAGAAGTTTCAATTCTTAGGCTTGCGTGATAGCAAGACGGGGCACCGTTTCATCGTCAACGTTGAAAATCTCCCAGGACGGTACAACGATCTTCAACGCCCGCCGCGATCGACTAGCTAAAAAGCTTTCAAATCGTTCAAAACGATTCTTGATTTCCTCGGGCATACCTTCCAAGTTCCCAGCAGACATAGCATGTCGTACGTCGGAAACAAAAGTCGGGAAGAAAACGGAGAAGTCGGTCAAGACAAACGCCTCCGCAATACGAGTAGTGAATGTCACACTGTCACCATCAACAATACGAAGAATACCGAGACTGTCCAGAACCAGGCGGTTGATAGTGGCCATGTCGGTTGCGGTGAACTGAGATTGGAGATAAGGAATATCCTTTGCGATGGACAGTGGGTTTTTGACAGCGACCCAGGCTATCAGAGTGTGTATATCCTTGCTGTCCGCAGTTCGTGAAATGCGCCACATGGTCGCGTCGAATCGGCGAAATACATCATTGGGTATCTCGTCCAGGCGATTAAAAAGGTCCTTCGTATAACCAGAGATTACGGCTTGCCTCGTCTGTGCCGCCAATAAAAGAAACCTAGGTGGAAAAAACAGTTAATAGGAAAATCTAAAGAAGACTCATGGTATACTCACATTCCCTCCATATTGGAGGCCAACTTTTCCATAGCTGCCGGTCTTGTATCGGGTGATGCGAATGGGTGCTCGGGAGGAATACCCCAGCGTTGTGATGCATAGAGAAGGTAAGGTTCAATATCTTTTTTGTTCGCTTCTATTTCCATAAATGTGAACTCTGGATATGTGTCTGGGGAGATGTGCGAGGTTCGGCGTGAAAAGCAGATGATTCGGGAAGTTGATCCGAGGGATATCAACCGACGAACCAGGTGCGCAGCCAAAGCGGGAGCACACTCATCTAGTCCATCCAAAAAGATGTACGTGGTGTATACATCGGTCAGTTGCTGCAACAGAGCATAAAGCATATCCGGGTCTCTGGACGCTGCAGGGTCCCGAATAAGTGTATTATACATCGATACTACCAAGTTAGTTGGTGATTTTGTCTGATCCAACACTTGCGTTAGTATCGCCTGTATTAAGGATACCTCATTCAAAGGAAGCTCAAACTTGATATGGATATAGACCATGATTGGGCGGAGCCATCTTGGGTAACTTTGCCAATCATCTAGGTGCGACCGTGTAATGCCATCCCTGCAAGATGATCGATTAGTATGCTGTTGGGAACTGTCGACTAACAGCAGCACTGTAGTCTTCAATAGATTTAGCTTTCTACTCACATCAAAACAGACTTGCCCACGCCGACTAATTGAAAAGTTAGCATGTGTCAATAGATTCAGTAAGTCATCACTTACGGCCGCCAATACACCACAAGAATCGATCAGTTGTACCCTTGGCCGAGTTATACCAACGCCGGTATTCTTTACATGACATGAGCCATCGTCCTGGCCAACTGTAAGAGCCGCCCATGTGTGGGCTAGCATCTCCTAACGAGATAGCTTCTTCCCAATCTGGAAGTCGTTCGGTGATGCGCGACATGATGTCAGGTTTGATCCACTGAATGTGAAAGTCGGCGCGTGCTGATAGATCAGTGATACCGTCCATTTCACGGGTAAGCTCAGAAGGCAAAGGCAACATGAGGCCGGCCCATTTTGGTCTATTGCACATATCCACAGCTTTCTTGAAGAGTCGTCCGATGTCAACAAACCTGGCACGTAACAAGGTGTCGTACCGGCTGTTCCAAGCGAGTGATTCCCATTGCCCTGTCTTTTCCAGTACAGGAAGCAAGTTTCGGAGGTCGTCCAAACATCCAGTCTCAATTGCCGGGTTGCTGTTTTGTAATGTAAGACTTTCAATGTATATTTCAAAAGAATCTGAGAACCCGACACGATCCCTCTCCCATGGAAAGAAAAGCTGCAGAATCTCAGAAATGGCCGGGTTTAAGGCACGATGAGTACGACGCACCCGTCTGACCCCGAGGTACAACCACGTTGGATGAAGGAGACAAATAACGTGGACAATAGTTGTCGATAACAGAAACACTATCGAAACCGTAATGTTTTTCGTTGCTTCAACTACGCATTCATCTTTGGTCAAGCTCAAAGTCCGGATTCCTGGCAGACATTCACGGAACGCGCGGTAATGCCGCTTGAAGTCCTCAAGCTCTGTACCCAACTTTCCGGGAATAGTGGGATGATGAAGAATCTTGTCGACAACTTCAGATATCACCGAAATTGTCTGGTCAAGTGACTCATGAGCTTGTTCTAGCTCTCCTTTTGCAATTGGTTTTGGGACACCCAAAGCGCGCTGTAATTCGGACTTGGATTTGAAAAATCGCGTGAAGTTCAATAATGGAGGTGGAGGCGGTGGTAAATCTGTTGCTTTAGACTTGATATTAATCATTGTGGAGGCAAAAAACTGAGTAATACTTTGTGTTGGTGTGAGAATCTTTGACCCGGAGCATAGTATGTGTGTATGTAGACTTTTTTGGCTGCGCGCTTCTGGAATAATGGAAACACTTTCAGCGAAGCCAGTTGACGGTCACTGTTAAAACACGTCAGTCTTGCGGATATACATACATATGTAGATGAAGACAGGAACACAGTCCAGAACACACAAATACACACTGATGTCGTGTATACGTGTGGAGCAAAGTATCACAGGTGACTTGATTGTATTCATATATATCGTAAATAGCTATCACAGAACAAACACCAGTCATATTCACATAGAGACTTGATGTCTCTAACCCACGTAAGGGTTGCCAAAGAGCCACCCCTGTCATCAAAGGATGACAGATGGGGTTGGTAGCTGATATGTCAGGATAGCTTTGCAGGAGGCCATGATAGAACTTAGAAGACTACGCATTTATACATATATTACAGTTCACCTATTATCATTGACCCTACAGAAGGCGGAGTAGATGTCAACCTTTGATCACAGAGGCGGCTCTTTAGGAACGCTTAAGCAGGCCGGAGACATGAAGTCTCTGTTTGCAGATGACTGGTGTTTGTTATGTCATAGCTGCTTACGATATACATGAATACAATCAAGTTGACTGTGATACTTTGTCCCACACGTGTACCCGACATCAATAGATGAAGACGGTAAAGACGATGACGAGCCTTGCGTAGCTTTGGCAGCTATGACAACGGAGAGGGCACCCCGGTGTTGTGAGGCCTCTTCGTTAAGGTATGTCTCAAGTTGTCGCGCAACGGCTTCACAGGTGGGAGGACGCCTGTTTATAGCACCCGCAAAGTCTATCTATGGACAAGAACTTTATCAGGCCTGGTACATACAATTGAATGGGGTTGCGTTGGAACTTTAGGACGATATAGTTCGCTTGTGGTGGTTTTGGCTACATTAGGTCTGTGCGCAACTTACAGGGCGACTCTCCGGCGCCTGACCCACAAGATATGCCCAATCAGTCGCTCACCCAGAGTGGAATTTGTGGAAGCAAAGGGAGAAGAGGCATGGAAAAGCGTGGATGCACGAGCCGAAGGAGTGTATCGAATCAAGAAGGGGGGTTTGAATATAAAAGACAGTACATGAAGGGACACCACGCGCAGACATACTATGAGGATAAGAAGGAACACCGTGAGACTGGCTACGTTGCCTGCTTGGTTGAACATCTCTGCAGAACACATGATGTAACTCCAGCAGAGGCCCCACCATGCGCCATGTTAGCCTCTACCATGGGCGGTAGATACGTACTCTTCCAGATGAACTCATCTTGGCTCTGTAACGACCGACAACACTGGATAGTCCCTTATAAAACATGCAACAGAAACAAGTCCAAAGGCTGCACTTGTTTTGTGGGCAGTGGGATGTCAATGCCTCCCAATATGTGAGTAGTTATGGGGTAGGATTGATCGCAATAGTAATCACTTAACGTATATCTTGGTCAAAACGGTGTTGTTATTCTATTCTTCTGTTTAGAATCGTTCATGGAAATGTGTATCAATGTCAAAAGTATACCCCGCATGGCTAGTGTGCCCACTTTATCGCATACATTATAAACAGATCCTCTATTCTGGTCTGACACGATATAGCACATCGAAAGCCTTGCGACCTTCTTCGCCAGGTGGACTTGGGCTTAAGCGGGCAAACGCCTCGTGTTTGTGAGCTGATTTACCCCGCTCGGTATGTCAGCCGACGGAACAAGCATATGTAGATCAAATGTATACACAATGCATGTATATACATATGTACATCTAGAAATACTAAGGTTGCCGACTTTTGTTCCGTGGGCTGCTGTTAAGCAGACCGGATTTTATGTAGGCCGAGCCATATTTCGCCTTGTTCAGTCGTAACGCAAGCGCTTGTTAGTGATACTTACTCAGGCGTATCACACGCACTCCACAACTTCGCTGTGTAGAGGACGGAAGTCTATGTGTGTGCGCATGACTACGAATCGTCTAGCCTTTGTATGCCAAAAAAAGGTTCGTTGGTCAACATGTTGAACTGTATGTAACAGATAACTTGGTTGTATTCATTCAGTAGGAAGAAGGGTATCGCGTGTCACCCATCTGTGTGAACATTGCCAACCAACAAGGCCCACTTATAAGTTGTCAACCCCTGCACTGACGTCAACCAAGGCTGACACAACATGCCAGCTAAATGCCCAATAAAGACGCCTGACGGGAGAACCCCTGTAGAAGCTCCCTGTGCGTTGTCTTGAGGACAATGGAAGAACCTAGCGCCGGAGCTTCCCGTCCTGTACGACGATGAACATCAACAACACGCCTCATGACAAACCGTGATATCTACTCGAGTGATCCGCATTGCAGTATGTAAAAAATGAACCCATGTCTTCCGAATCGATAGAAACACAACGCTAGCCAACATGAATCACGTCGCAGAGATGCTGGCATCCAGTCATGCAGGTATTCCTCCGAAGCTGGGTTGGGCACCGAGAATGCACTGTAAATCGCAAATTTGGGTTCTAGGCATATGAAGAGATGCAAAAGGAGTAGGATCGCATGCGCAGTGTACATCTGGTAGTTAGGCTTGTGAAGTAACCCAGCCGGTCTAGAAAAACTGCCGTTCTATGTAGTCAGGTTGGGCACAAGCGGGCTTGGGTGGTCGTTCGTCCAAGTCCTGGTGGAACATACTGTTTTTTTAGTACTATATACCTCCTTTGAGTCCAATTCAATAGTGCACACTCCGTGACACCCATATCATTGTTTGCGATCCAAAGCTCCACCATCTCCACCATCTCCGCCATCGTTGTTCGCCCAAGACACCAATATTTGACTACATTTCGTCAGCCATATCCCACAGCCGGCATCATGGACCCCGCCGGCCTTGCGATCTCTGTTTTCACCCTAATACCCCAACTATGGATGGTCGCGGTTGAGTTCCGGTTGGCGGGCCTAACGCGTGAAACGAATGTCGACCAAGTAGAATATCTCTGTGGGGCGATTACACATGCGACCAGGGAATTCCAGACCCTACGACACATCATGGACGAAGACAAACAAGCCATCGACAAACAAATCGACGAGACTATCTTCTGGCTGGCCAAGTTCCTCCCTGATCAGGTCACACCGTCAGTCGAGACAGCATGTGTCAGCGCTACGGGTGTGACTGCCAGCATCGTCGACTATACATTGATGATCAAGCTTTTGAAGCTCCAGACTGTTTTCAAGACTGTCACCGAGGTCTTTGGTAGACATCACCGAGTTAGGAAGGTCAACAACGCTTCTGTGGTGACCCCAGCCCAGTCAAGTTCACGAGGTAAGGACATACAGCCCATAATCAAATAGGCATATTACTAACATGCTGTTATCATCCCTATACTAGTCAAAAGAAGATTCAGAAAGGTCAAAGACAATATGAGTCAAGGATGGAGCTCCGCTACCTGGTTGCTATCAGACAATAAAAAGATGAACGCTATGCTTGGGGGTCTCAGTACGCACATGCAACGGTGGCTAGAGATAGCGAGAGCTCTTCGAGAGCGTGTCACAGCAGCAGACACAGTTCAACGTACTCTCTTGCCCAACCATGGCTTGATTGGGCCTATTTATTGTTCCGAGGATGCTGCTAGGATACTCTTAACGAGTAGCAGAATTGGCTGTGCTCAACAATCATCGATGCTCCACGTGATTCACGAGAACGTCGAGAAACTTCTGCGAGGGGAAGAATCTACCACATTGTGGTTTCACGGCCCAGGTAAGAAACTTATGAACATCTAAAGATGTTTAGTTCAAAAGGTTAACGTGTGACTCTAGCATGCAGCGGTAAATCAACGTTAGCGTAAGTCATTGGGTACATGGGATGATACAGTTCAACTTCTAACAACTTTAACTAGGGCATTACTCGCTGAACGTTTACCCGGTATTATGGCTGGGGGCCTTCCAGGCGTTGGTGACCATCCCATCGTTACGCTAAGTCATGTCCAGTTTATTGGTGATTCTTCTGATTTGTACGTTTTACAGGACATAGTACGACAGCTTGCCAAGAAGAAGCTATTCCCAGATGGCTGTGGAATACAGCAAACTGGTGCATTCTCTCTTTCTGCCTCGGAAGCAACCAACATGAAGTCGGCTCTCCTGGCGATCGAGTACTGTCTCGCTAGTCGTCCTCTTTGTGTGATCTTAGATGGTGTAGATCATTCGAGTAGTTTGTGGAAGATCATGAAGAATCTGTCCGAATTCCACCCCAACCTAAAGTTAATTGTATTTTCGAGAAAAGGAAGACCGGAGCTGGCCGACACATCCAAACCCACAGACGAACCCATCGGACCAAGCCAAAGCAACCTGGAAGCTCAACTGCAAGAAGTAGCGAAAGGAAACCCTGCTATTCATCCGTACGTGCAATCGCTTGTCGAGGGTATTTTGCGGTCATTTGGAGTACAGTAAGTGCATATCTGCCACACCGGTTACTATTCCAAGGATACAATCTAATGACTTATCATTGTTTAGCTTTGGCTTGGTCGCTCTATTCCTACTCAGGTTACCAAAGATGAAATCCGATGAAGTTTTAAATCTGGTGGAGTCTTTGGCGGAGAAAAGGTATGACCAGTTATGTGAGCAAATCAACAACCGTGACTCACCAGCCGACATGGCGGCTCGATATTGTCTACTCTATCTGGTAGCTTTGGTTGGAGAAATTGAGATCACGTGTGCCCTAAAGCTGGTTTGTATCATCCATGACTTGATGGCACGGGAAATGACACAATCCGGGGACGTTTATGCCACAGGATATCCCTACAGTACGCACATAGCAAGTTCATCCGGAGAGGCAGCTTGTCGATGCGACGCTTCCAAGGTGTTAGACGACGCCAATCTTTTGAACTTGTACCGAATTGACGACACCTCGTTATCACTGAAAGACCCTAACCAAGCGGAACAAATTCTCGGTGTCATAGTGAGACGTGCGCCAAACATCAGCGCGGAAGGGGTCGAAAGAATTTGTCTCAGACATGCTTCAAATCCGACAGCCGTCCGATTGTTACATCGGATTACGGAGGCTTTCCCGGAGGCGCGCATACATTTTGAGCGCCAGATTGAAGGGGATGATTTCAGGTATAAGTGGCTTCGAGAAGCACTGGAACGGGCTGGTGGTTCTCCGGTGAGACGGGTTGGTTTGTGCGAGCGGATTGATAAACGAGGGATAGAGGGATGATAGGCAGTATGGATCTAATGACAGGTAGCAATGAAGATTGTATTAGATAAGGTCAACGCGAGGTTAGGGGATATGTGAACGTAATATGTAGGGATCGATGACTACACGAGTGATGTGAACAGCTAGAAGTTTCAATTCTTAGGCTTGCGTGATAGCAAGACGGGGCACAGTTTCGTCGTCAACGCTGAAGATCTCCCATGACGGTACAACGGTCGTCGACACCCGCCGTGATCGACTAGCTAAAAAGCTTTCAAATCGTTCAAACCGATTCTTAATTTCGTCGGGCATACCTTCCAAGTTCCCAGTAGACATAGCATGTCGTACGTCAGAAACAAAAGAAGTGAAAAACCCCAAGAATTTGCTCGAGACAAATGCCTCGGCAATACGAGTGGTAAATGTCACACAATCACCTTCAACAATACGAAGAATACCAAGACTGTCCAGAACCAGGCGGTTGATAGTGGCCATATCGGTTGCGGTGAACTGAGATTGTAGGTGAGGAAGATCCTTTGTGATGGACAGTGGATTTTTCACAGCGACCCAGGCTATCAGACTGTGTATATCCTTACGATCTCCAGTTCGTGAGATGCGCCGCATAGTCTCTTTGAATCGGGAAAAGACATCTTCAGGTATCTCGTCCAGGCGATTAAAAAGGTCCTTCGTATAACCAGAGACTACGGCTTGCCTCGTTTGTGCCGCCAACAAAAGAAACCTAGGTGGAGAAAACAGTTAACATGAAAGTCTAAAGAAGGCCCATGGGATACTCACATTCCCTCCATATTGGAGGCCAACTTTTCCATAGCTGCCGGTCTTGTATCAGGTGATGCGAACGGATGCTCGGGAGGAACGCCCCATCGTTGTGACGCATAGAGTAGATAAGGTTCAATATCCGTCTTGTTCGCTTCTATTTCCATGAATGTGAACTCTGGATATGTCTCTGGGGAGATGTGCGATGTTCGGCGTGAAAAGCAGATGACTCGGGAAGTTGATCCGAGGGATATCAACCGACGAACCAGGTGCGCGGCCAAAGCAGGAGCACACTCATCTAGTCCATCCAAAAAGATGTACGTGGTGTATACATCGGTCAGTTGCTGCAACAGAGCATAAAGCATATCCCGATCTATGGACGCCTCAGGGTCCCGAATAAGTGTATTATACATCGATACTACCAAGTTAGTTGGTGAT
>JAJNMT010000008.1:0-145794 GCA_025685495.1 Huntiella abstrusa
TATATTTCCACACTCACAAAAGTCTATTTCCACACTCATAGGATTTTTTTACTGTATTTAGGGTCGGGAAAAGGGTGGGTTAGGTCGGTCACAGTGTATTTCTGGTGAAGCACTGTAAGTGTCCAGTCTGGCACTGTGGGAGTGGCTTTCTGCAGAATTTGGTCGGGGCCGGCTGTGCAAACATGATCTATGCATGTGTGTGATAATCTATCTAGATGGCGATCAATAGGACTGACACAATACCTGAGGCACATCCCGGGATGTATAAAGAGTGAAGAAAAAACACGATACAATGCATTGAAACCGAGGACGTCATCTATTCTGAAGCAATAACCTATCTGAAAGCAAACGAATTACACTGACTACCGGTTGACACACTCATTCATATCTCCGGTGACCAGTCCCGGGGAGAACCCGACACCACCACAACATCGACCGATGCAGACTCTGGGGGCGAGCCTGATATCACCTCGGTAGATGTAGACCCCGGGAGCAGGGATCGGGTGTCCGAGACCCTCGACATGGGAGTCGAAGTCAGGACAGTGCCCACAGGAAGGGCCTCGGCCCGAGCACCACGGTTAGCTGGGGGAGGCGTATGGAAGGCTATGAGGGGAGCCAAGCGGACCCAAACCCATTGTTCATATCCCGGATGCCATAGCAGCTGCGCTTCGTCACCCGGAGGCGGCGCCACCCATGGACCGTTGCCCGGGGCCGGGATCACCCGTGTTCCGAGTGCCAAATCGGGAGTCTGCGCAGGCCTTGGTGGCATGGGGACGGAAGAAGGGGGGCCAGGTGTGTCTGGTCGCGGGAGAGGTGGAGCTCCAGGAAAGTCTGAACGAATGGCAAACCTCGACCCCACTTCTTCGTCTGAGCTGGCGTCGACTTCTTGGTCTGAAACAACCGGTTCGACGGGAGGCGATTCGGCAGAGGCGGATGGGGGCCTGGTTGTCGAAGGAGATCCTGACAGAGGGCGCTCAGAAACCACAGAGCGAGACGGAGAGGTAGCTACTCTCTCCGCGGCGAGCTGAGTCCCACCCACGTTAATGAGTTCATGCCTTACGCCAGATTGCTCGACGATCAAGCTCGGAGTTGACTGGCCCGGAACCGCCCGGCTGTAAAAACGCGGAGTTGGTTGTGGGGTAAATGCCACCCCACGGCCGGTTGCCGGCACCTGGCTTCCCTGTTGCTGCCTTGTCCTCTCCAGTGTGCGGACGGCGGCATCTTCAATGCGGCTACGAATTCGTGATAAACTAGCTACTGTTGGCTGGGTAGGCTGGTGGAACTCGCGTGGACTGTCCCTTGTCAAGCTAACAGGCTGGTTGTTCGCACGCAGTCTAGGCCGACCGCGAGTTCTAGCAACATACGGTGGTTCATTGACAAGGAGGTACGGATTGTCCAACCACTGGAAATTAGGTGTTAGTCGACTAAAAATCATGATATACAATGTGGGAGGAGTTACTTACGCTAGGCTTTGCCAAGTACCACCGTGGGCCGACACAACTCAGAGGTAGCGATTGACTGCCCGCCAGTATATCTCGGATCTCGTGGCAACACGGAAGTTGCATCTGGTGGCGAAAATCCTGTGTGCAGGGCTTCATGGGGATCGCTTCTGGGCCACCTTCACGCTGAATTGATCTGTCATAGATCGCGTACTGCTCAGTGAGCTGTTTTAAAGCCTCGGTCGACACCAGACACACCAACTTCTCCAACCAAATCGTCGCGGCATACTCGTTGGGCTCTTTTATTGCTTCTTGGGAACATCGGCTGTTATACACACTCTCTCTCTTCCTCATCATCTTACAGTGGGCTTTATACACGTAATCAAGGCTACCTCTGCCGTTGAACAGGTATGTCTTTAGGTCCTTGTGGACACATTCAGTCATGCTGTTGCTGTAAACACCGAAGTTGGGATAGCCTTTGACGTAGGCCGTGACAAAATGGTACCGCCAGGGAATGTAATGCCGACTGATGTAGTCTATGATTCGCGGCTGGCTAGCATAGGCCGCCTTGAAATTAAGCCAGCGATCCCAAAACTCTTGCGTTGAATACGCATTCATGACTTGACGCCACGTCGACACCAGCGAATCGCACCCTACGTCCCGACCCATACCAACCCATTTGAGCTTCGCATTAGCGGCGATGTTTTTGATGATATGCCACGTACAGAGCTGTTGCTGCGTGTCAGGAAAGACCCGTAGCAAAGCGTTCCGCAGAGCGCTGTCGTTGTCCGTGACGACCGCACCAGGCAGCCGGATCGTGTTCTCCAACATAGCTTCTTTCATCTGCCCTAAAACCCATATATGTTCCTTTTCCGTCTCGCCAGATATGAAAGCATTCGCGACAGGAACAACAGAGCGATGCTCTGTCATCACAACAACTTGCATGAGAAATATGCCGTACTTATTCGTTTTGTAGGTCACGTCCATGCCGATAACCTCCGAAAATCTCCTCCACATGGTCATTCCCCACTCCGAAACCCAAAAAACAGACTTCACAGCATTCTGTTCGTTGAACTCAATTTTATGGTAGACCTTATCCTCATCCAACTTTTTAACCCAGGCTTGAATTGCAGTCATGTGTTCGCGATTAAGCCTCGATGCTTTGGCCCGGTCATTGATGACATCGCGGATGGTAAAGCAGCCATTCCCGCCAGCGGCGTCCAATACCATCGTCCACGACGTGCGCGCAGAGATGGTCGGCTGATGTAAATGTGTCTCTATCATCTGCAACTGATTCGCACCCCGCTTGCGATACGATAGATGAGCAGAGGGATCAAGGGATGGGCCATGATTATGAACACCATGGACTTCATATCGCCAGTAGAATTCGGTGTTGCGGTTAATCTTGGCTATGATTTTGTAGGTGCAGTTTCGTTTCCGCGTCCCGGCCTTGCGCTTGCCAGTAGATTGACTGTCATATGTCCCCACACGGTCACATATGAGGGTACACCTGCGATATATGGGCGGTTGCTCATTGACACGATTGCCGCCTCTATTCGCTATGGCCAACCCGACGCCTTGAGCCCGATGGAATCCTCGGAGGTATTGATCTAGTTCTTCGAACGTAGCGTAGTTGGCCGAAGGTGGAGGGGAGTCCGGCGGTGAGCCGTCATACACGCGGGCTGGCCGGGCCTCGGGCTGTGCCGGAACAATGCCCGGAACATAACCGGCCGGAGGTTCATGTCCCATCTCACTATTGTTGATCTCACGAGTCTGGGGCTGTACGGGTACCAGACTATCGTGTTCTTCGCCTTCATCGAATTCACGAATAACCTCGATATCGTCGATATCAGCCGCAGCAGAAAACTGGAAAAGGTCCTGCACAGTGAGTGGGGACTCACGAGCATCTGACTCCATGTTGTGTGTCGAAGGGATGTCGTTGGAAAGTCGTGTAGCCATATTGGTGGTCGGGTAGCCTGCGGGATTTTTGTCGATGATGTTATACGTAAAGAATGATTGATTAAGAACTGTTGATTATTCAACGAAGGAAAGGCTACGAAAAGAGGAATGTTAGACTGCTCTCGTATGCTTCTGATAATTGTGGGGGCTGGGACCCACCTTATTACGATTTTTCCATTCGAACGGGTGTGGTCTATCAGCAAGCCATCATCGCAGGTCCCGATGATCGCGGTATTGTTGTCTTCTGCTTTTTTCGCCCGATTAGCAAACCACCATCCCAGATTCCGTGTTGTACCAGCCCACGAGGGTCGCCCTCCGACCCAACATCTTGAGAGTCTTGTCGTGACTTCGATCTCCAGTTCGCCGAGACATCTATTTGTCATGAATCGCGGAGTGAATGACGTTCCTTGTCCGAGGAGGCCACCCGGTGTCCACCGAATGTCCCCCCACCCCCTTCCCCCGAATGTCCTCCGGGCACCGCTACATACTCAGTCACCGGAGCAGAGGTTACATTTGATTATCTTTACACTTAAACGCCCATCGCATAATAATCACACGAAATTCTACAACGTCACGGCGTGCATAAGCTCTAACTTCATCTTGTATACCATTTTCATGCGAGAACAGGTGCATTTGCGCTCCAATGATTGTATGTATGTACATGTGTACATACATACGCAACTTGCATAGCCGGCCCCGACCGAATTTTGCACAGTCACTATCACAGTGCAAGACTGGACACTTACTGTACAGGATCATAAGTACACTGTGACCGACCTAACCCACCCTTTTCCCGACCCTAAATACAGTAAAAAAATCCTATGAGTGTGGAAATAGACTTTTGTGAGTGTGGAAATATACCGACTCAAAAAAAAAAGGCGATCCCAAAGTAGCAGGCCATCAGACGCAATGCAAGACAAAAGATGAAAATCCCGCTCTAGGCCCGTCTTCAGATTGACACATTCGACATAGTTTTCCCATTTTCCATTCTCTTCTCGAGCCAGCTAAAAGGGAATTCTCTAAACCCCCCCTTCCTTTCTTGCCTCTCAAAGCCGCGATCGTTGTCTCTCTTTCTCCACGTCGTCAGTTGACAAGTCCGATCGCCCCAAGTTCATCCCTGATGGGAAAGAGAAAACCGGCCATGGCCTAGGCTGTTGTGTCTTTTATTGTCTCTTTTCTCCTGTTGCGCGTGTTCTGGACCTCTGGTCGACTAGGGGGAAAGAGAGCCAAAATCAAGCTGGATGATTGGATGGAGCGGTGGGGGCTGAAGAAGAAAGGAGAGGTAATTCAGTCTAAATAGCCAGTTACAAAGGCTTATCCATGAGGCAGCTCTCTGACACTTTGATATTGAAAATCAATGCTCCAAGTCTAAAATTGTTGTGTCACGAATGGTAGGGTTTAAAGTGTGGTTAAGGGTCTCGAAAAAAGGAGGATTGGAGTTTGAAATTCCAGTCTATTGCTCCTAATGCGAGGCTTAAAGGAGACAACGACGTGTCCCAGCAAGAGTCTAAGAACTAGACAAGACAAGGCAAGTGCAGAATATGGCAGTGACCCCACGTGTCCGAGTCCTGGAGTCGAGAACTTTCTAGGAAGGCGCACCAGACGACATGTTTGTAGTGGTAGTAGTAGGGTTGTCAATATTTGCGGTAGAAAATTTGACGACGTGGCCCGGCTGGGACCGAGGGGTTTTGATTTTTACAAGGTTAGGACAAGCCCGATGGACCGATAAACAAGGTGAAGACCCATGTCAGTGTTTGTCGAGTGAAGCTAAGCTTTTTTTTTTTTTCCTTTTTGTGTATTCTGTTCTTTTCTCTTGACGCTATTGCGTTATTGGTACGAACCCTGGTGCACATCTTCTTCAAGTTTGCGGACGGCCCTTTCAAAGGTTGCATGATGGTGATGTGGTCTAGAATTCAAAGATAGGGAGACAATGAATGGAATCAGATGTTGGTTACAGTGGCGGCAGGGGCGTTGACGCTAGTTTACACGGACCTCGATATGGTTACTTTTAGGAAATGTGGGAAAGAAAAAAGGAGAGAAGGAAAAAGGCAAGACAAGAAATAGAGAGGAGAAGATGGGAAGGCTGATGACGAATGTTGGTTGGTTGACAGGGCTGGTAGGACAAACGACAAACGACAAACGGCAAAAGAGAAAAAAAAGAGGAGAGGAGAGGAGTTACAAGATCCGCGAGTTTGGTGAAGGGTTCAGAGAAGAAGGCACGGATTTTGGGACGAGAGAGAGGGGAAATGGCGGAATGAACGAGAACAATGATATGAGCGAGTTGCACGGAAGCGAAGGGCCGGATTTGGCTCGATTAGGAAGATGGTTGGGGCTAGATATGTGTTCGAGGAGGCCGGGCGAGTTATTCAGAGGGGCTGAATATTGAGGCACAGAAGCCTCGGTGGATGTGGACGTAGAAGACAAAGAACAACTTTGGGCGATAAAGAATGTAGGTTGGTACATAGGCTTTCGGTTTTGGGCTGGGCTGGTATTGGTTACAAGACCCGCCAGACTGTAAAAGCGCCGGCGAACTGAACTGTCGAGCGAGATGCATGTGTACAGGGTTTCTGGGGTCATGTTTCCACCAGACTGGACCCCAGATCCCGGGAATGCATAGTTTTCTCCAATGGCCACGATGATTTGAATATCGGTTTTATTTTGCTCACATGGCGTGGATATGGAGGTGGACATCACATGATGGATGGATTTTTCTAGTTAGTTTGACCAGTGTCTTGTTTTGTATTCTTGGATGGTTCTAAAGAGAGAAGAATAAGATCTAGTGACTCTTGAGAAATGACAATCTATGTGTGTACGAGGGCTACAGTTACAGTTACACTGGACTTGGACTGACTGATGGGTTGATGATGACAGGAAAAGATTTGGTGAGTATCGGATAGACAAGCGGGGCAACTGAATGTCCGGGACGAAATGGGAAAAGCGGCCGAGGACCGAGAGGTGAAGTGAGAAAAGAGGGGGTGCTGATGCCAGTAGGCTGGGTCGTGGGCTATTGAAAAATTGCACGTATGTACAATATGGAAATCGGAAAATAGACGCATTTGAGTAGTCTCAAGAAAGAAAGCGAGACGACGGAAGGCCCGTGGAATCTTCCTTTCAGTGGTTTTAGAGAGAGGAGAGAGGGGGCTTAAGTGTAAGTCAAGTTGGCAGGCAAGTTTACAAGACATGTTCAATATACAACAAGTATACTATGTATCAAAGAACACCCCAACCACGTGATACATAGCCATGCTCTCTATAAATCCAGCCCACGGTCTAGACTTTCTCGCCAAAGAAGAAGCCCTGGACCCCGTCGAGGCCCTCCTTGGCGTGGTAGACGGTGGGTGGTTCATTGAAAAAAGAAACAGAGCATGGGCCGTTATCGCAATGTTGGGGGAGGAGTGAGAGAAGAATGAGAAAAGAAGGGAATTGCCCGGTTTCTGAGGATACTTTTTGGAGAGAAGAAAGAAGGGTATCCTAAAAAAACAAAAGCGGTGATGTTCTCTTTTTTTCTTGGACTTCTAGTTTTTGGAGTCCTTGTCTGGGTTGATGTTGTAGCTTTTTTTCAACGCCCCTGTTTTCTCTTTTCTCGATGTGGGGAGAATTCAAAGAAGAATGATTGAGAAAAGAAAGAAAAATGGTCGAGATATCGTGATAACCTCAAAGTCAAGTCCATCTATACTGCTACGAAAAACAAGTCCCGAATTAGCCACGCACATCCCCTTTCATCTAGGCCTGTCCCCGTCAATTCAAACGCCTTTCTAATACTGGATACGCCGGACAAGATCCAATCAATCAGCATGTTCTAATAGGTTCTATAGGGGGATGGAATGGCGGGTTATCGTATTAGCCAAGAAAACGTCGGGCGAAGTAGGGAAACTACAAGTCCTTCATTCATCCATATAACTTTGTTCCTCAAAAACATCGTGAAGAAATCTCTAGAAAACTTCTCTCAAACTTAGAAATCCCAACAAACCGGATATTTCCGCTTCATCATCCATAAATCGCCTCCAAACTTCCTCTCTCTTTCCAAAAAAAAAGAAAAGAAATCCCATCTTTCCGGTCCTTCCCTTCTCTCATCCACTAAACCCCTGTCCCATTCCCATCCACGCAGCTGACTTCCTCTTTTCCAAAAAACGAAAAAAAAAAAAAAAAACCAACTACCTCAGTTAAGTTGTCCATTATTTTTTTTCCCCCATTTATTCCTTTCTTCTCTCATTCGTGTTGCGCCGCCCCCCCCGGTTAAAACCCAAAAAGTCAAAGACCCTTCTCACGATTCCCCGTTTCTTCAAAAACAGCCCGTTTTCCCCCAAAATCCATTGACACTCACTTTTCTCTCGTGAACTCTTTCTTCTTTCTCGAATTCTTTCTTTTCCATCTTCTCTTCTTGTTTCCTCTTTACAACTTGACAAGAAATACCCTAAACCGTCTAAACCCCACTCCTGCCAACTCTCTTTCTGAATTTCCCTTTGGAAAACTACCCACGTCACCTACCTTCTTTCTTCTCCTCCACACCTTTTTTCACATTTCAATAATCTTCACTTACATACGTCTTCTCTTTCCCTCCTTCTTCCCTCCCCTCACTTTCCTCTTCCGTCTTTCCTACCCAGCGTAGCATGTACTGTGCTCACTAGCTCGGTGCCTCTCTCGCTGTAATCCAACCACAGCACTGTATGCATCCCGCCTCTGTCCCCGTTTGCACCATCTTGTCAGTCCGGGACCCCCGTCTCCTGTTCCGGTATATCATCGGCACCTGAACCCGGCCCCCCACCCCACCAGCGAGTCTTCAGATCTGTTACCCCCAAAAACCAATTTTAATTTTCCTTTGTTTCGCCATCCATGTTCGCTCCCTCCACCCATCAAGCCGACCGGAGTGGTGCTCCGGCTCTTCGCACCCCGTTCACTACGCCCTTTGGCTTGTCGAATCAGCAGCTTGCCACGCTTGTGCAGAGTGTTTTGGCAGAGGTCACCCCGTTTAATGCCGCGTGGCCTGAGCAGGATGATTTATTCGCTGATGTGGGCGAGTATGTCGTCAAGTGTAGTGAAATGCTTGCCGATGTGGCTGATCGTTTGGTGAATAGTCACCAGTTATTGTATCAGATACATCAAGCTCAGCAGCAACAACAGCAGCAGCAGGCCCAACAGTGGAGGGATAGCAACAATTTTGGATATGCCTTATACCTTACCCAGAAGCACGAGTCTCTCAAGTAAGTCACCCGAGTCTACATCGAATTACCTATATTCTAACTCCCCACTAGAAACATCACTTCTACTCTCCGCGCCACCGCCGACTCTCTTCGCAACGACTGGACCAAGTCCGATAACCCTCCTTCCCAACCCCAACATCACCAACCGCAACACCACCAACAACATCACCAGCAACAACAATCTCATTCCCAGGCCCGTCTGACCATGAACTCCCCCTACGACCACAACGCCAACCAAGCCCACCACAGCCAACACCGTCTCCCCCCAACCACCACTCCCCCATCCCGTCGGGACCCCCCTAATCTCCCCGTCATCCCCACCACCCGCGCCTACCAACCCACCCAACAACAAGCCGCCCCTCAAATCCAATCGCAACAACAGCAACAACCCCAATATACATCGCAGCCCTCGGTTTCCTCATATGCCACTGCAGATGCTAGCATGTATACAATGGGCTTGACTCCTCCCTCTGTAACCTCCATCGACCAAATGGACGACGGCATGACCCACGCAGATGAGAACCGCATCCGCCAGATTCTCAGCCAGCCTCAACATCGTGGTGTCGGTCAACATTACTGCCCCCTAGGTGAACGTTGTGATAAAGGCGGATTAGATCCCGATGGAAAACTTCGACTCTTTGAACGTAACAGTGACTTCCGGTAAGTTTTCCATTTCCAAATCTACAGAATACTCAACATAAACTAACCCTTATATTTATAGCACCCATCTTAAGAAACATTTCAAGATGTACAAGTGCCCTGTCGCTGGATGCAAGAATGTCGAAGGTTTCGGCCGTAAGGATCAACTTGAACGTCACATCCGGACTACCAAGCACGGTCCGAGTCCACCTACTGTGCCCGGTCCAGGCGTCGGAATACAGCCGCCCAGTGATTTTCCTCCAATGATTGCGCATCGTTATTAACGCGCCAGAGTCGACATGAAGCTTATATAGTATTTTGGGGGGTGTTATACTGTCTTGATTTTTGTGTGTTTTGTCTACGTTTATTTCTAGCTCAAGTGTTCTTTATTCTTCAATGTTTCAATGGTTTTAATGCATCTCAAAGTCTTGTGCTTATATAATCTATTTCTTAATACTGCAGTTTCAACATGACATAATTTTTGTGTAGCATTTCTCGACTTGGCGACGAAAGCTTCTGGTTAGATAGACTTTAACAATCACCAAAATAATCTCGTGCAAAAGGACTCGACCACGACTTTGCTTGAATAAACAGTGGCAGATAGACATCCACGCTGTTATCTTTGCTTTTTCTGGCTTTTTTTTTCTTGTTCTTGCGCTTCTTTTTTTCTTTTTGTCAATGGTCGGCCATCCAAGACACGGACAGATCTTGTAGTCCAATGTCTAGTGTTCAATAATCGCCCAGATGCTACGCACACAAGAGTACAACAATATGCGGTATTACAGACATTTCATCAAGTCCATGTCGACATCCATGTGCAACAAAAGACTGCATGTGCAAAGAGACAAGTCAAAAAAAAAAAGAAAAGAAAAAAAAAGACCCGTGATAGAGGGAGTCAGAGATAGTCAAAAGACATGCATGGCTCGTCCGTCGTGACGATGTAGACAAGTAACCACCAACAAAGAAGTAAAAATGTCGTGGGAAAGCAAAGGTAAAGTCAAAATCCAACGTGCAGAAAATGTAAACCTCGAAAGTCAGTCCAGTCAGGTATCAGAGTCGTAGCCCTTGGAAAGTCGAAAAGAAAGGCCGTTTTGTCGTGCATCGAAACCCACACGCAACATATGCAAATTGAAACATGCAAAAGAAAGCACAAAAAAGAACAAAAAAAGGTCCCAAAATCTCATGATGAAAAACCACCAAAAACGCCAAAATCCCAAATCCCAAATGTGAGGTCTAACGAGACCCAAAATGCACATGCTTTTGTAACAAAGCCAAGACACACAACACATACACGCACACACGCATACAAAATAACCTTACTGCGGCCCATTGGGCAGCGCGCCCTGTCCAGCTCCCGCACCAGCTCCCGCACCACCACCCGCACCAGCTTGATTCAGCCACTGTTGGTACCACATCGATATGTAGTTGTGGTACCCGCCGTACTGCGCATACGGGTCTTCACCACCACTACCAGGCGCACCAGGAGGAACAGCTCCGGGAGGTCCCGCCTTGGGTCCACTGGGCCCGTTACTAGAAGGAGCCGTTTGGCCATAGCCACCACCATAGTTGCTACCGCTGTTACCACCACTGCGAGCTCCGTAGCCGCCGTCACGCGCACCGTAGCCTCCATCACGGGCTCCATAACCACCATCGCGCGGTCCATTATCACGGGGACCACCCATACCACGACCCCGACCACGGTTGTCGTAATCGTTGCCGCCGCGGTCATCTCTCCGACCACCATACCCACCAGAAGCACTGTTGCGCTGTCTCATCGACTCCAGACGCTCCGAGATGGCATCCTTGGCCTGGCGAATAGCAGCCGGGTTACCAATGAGACCAATGATGCGCTGGCTGTCATCATCGTTGGGAGCATTCTGGTTGACATTGATCTTGCAACCTGAGTTGGCCTGAATCTCACGAATGGTCTCACCCTTCTTGCCGATAATCATACCGACAGCCTCAGCAGGAACCATCATCTCATCGCTGATGACATCAGGTCCAGTAGGCACTGGGATACCAAAGGTGTCACCACCGGAGGCATTGTTGCGAGCACCGGCATACCCACCTTCGCGGGGGGCACCGCCGCCGTAAGCATCGCGGGTAAACGGCTTCTTGGCCATACCACCAAGACCACCGAGGCCAGAAGAAGGGGCCATGTTGCCACTGGCACCGCCCTCGCGCGAGTCACTATCGACAATTTGCATAATGAGATCCTTGGCACGCTGAGTCTGTTCAGGCGTACCAATAAGGTTCACAGGGCGCAGTCCATCGACCGACTTGGTCTCATCAACAATGTTGATGTGGCAACCCGAACGCTCCTGCAAGTCACTGATGGTTTCACCTTTCCGTCCGATAATCAGACCAACCGTCCGATCTGGAACCATGATCTGCATGTGGTCTTCACCCTCACGCGGCGTCACCCCAACGGCAGGACCACCGGCATTAACGGGGGCCCGAGGCTTGGGGCGCGGCATTCCGAGAGCACCACTGTCGGCAATTGTCTGTTCAATGGATGCCTTGACATCCTCACGGCGAGCCTTGGGGCCGGTGATCTTGCATTCACGCTGACCACTCTCACTAGTGCCAAGGAATTGAACACGGCAGCCAGTTTCGTTTTCAATGCGCCGCAAGTTTTCACCACTCCGGCCAATTACAAGACCAACCAAGTTGGCGTTGACCTCATAAATTTCAAAGGTGCTGTTTTCATCGTCGCGGCCAGGACCCATTGGGGGAGGCGAGCGACGCGGGGGAGGTGGAGGAGGGGGGCCACGCATGCCACCAGCATAGGGGTCACGACTGTAAGGACGCTCTTCACGGCGTTCATCGCGATAGACATTGTATGTCTCACGTGTGTCACGATAGGTTTCACGGCGGGCAACAGGCGACCGGGAGCGGCTACGAGCAGCATACGCCGGACGGGGAGGACCGCGAGACTCCGATGGGCCACCGCGGTAGTCATGAGAGCCTTCACGGGAATACGAAGAAACGCCCTTCTGAGCAGCAAAAGCCTTGGCTTGGGCAATGGCCTCATCCAAGGAGACAGCAGGCTTGGGGGGCGCAGGGTCATACGAAGCAGGACCCGAGGGAGCAGATGGGGGAATACCATAAGCAGGAGCACTGTGTTGGGGAGTCGGGTTGTATGAGACCGACGACTGTTGAGCCAGACCAGGCAGAATGCTGGCCAGCGAAGGGGGTAGAGAAGAAGTCACGGGCGGAGGCGGCGGGGGAGCCGTAGCCGCGGGCTTCTGTTGAGCTGCTGAGCGGGGTGAGGATGGATGTTAGGGTGTTGTCTAAGAGAATTGATGGCGATCACGCGACAAGCTGAGTTTCTACTTACCAAGAGCGGCCAAAATGGACTGAATGTCCTGAGAAGCGGACATTGTATTGGTCGATTAAAAAATTATGCTTCTGTATGGGTTGTTGTAAAAAGAAGAGATTGGAATAAAAAAGAGGAACAAGACTCTATGTCGCGACAAATTTGAACTTGAAGCAAAGCAAAGAAGTAATCCTGTCACTGAAAAATTTACCAAATTTGAAAGTAAAGAGAATGGTTCAGTAGAGAAAAAATGAACCAAAAAAAAGTCTGATCCCTTTGTTGTTACTAACGATCCAAATCCGTCCAAATTAGTAAGTTGCCTGTTTTTCCTGCCTTCCGTATAACAGAGAGAAAAGAACAATGATTGTTGGTTGAAAAAAGGAAAGAAGAAGGAGCTTTTTTTATCTGTCTATGAGGGTAAAGACGGAGAGTAACGAGACAAAGTCAAGGTAGTTTGTGACCGTGATTGAAAGACGAAGTCCGTATGTTTGAGATGTTCTTTCCAGAGTCGACCGGTGTTTACAAAGGACGCTGAAAAAAAAGGCTGCAAGTGGCTGGAACCACTAGCCGGGGGTGTAATTGCAATTAATTTGAGTGGATAACAGAACAGTCTCAACTGAAGATGCCCAGAGAAACGATAATTCCAGGAGCTTCACGATAACAATGATGGACAAAAAAAGAAAAGCACACACAAACAGCAAATGGAACTACGAAAGCTCTCTCTCTCTCCCAAAAAAAACACCGGAAACCCCCCAAAATTACCGCAAAAAACTATCACGCGCCTGGTATAAACCCTAATGTTGAAGCGTAACCCAGCACGTGATCTGAACCGCGGGGTTTCCGGCGGGGCATCATGAAAAGCGTTCCGGAGATGGATTTGAGTTCCGCTGTTGCGTTTACGAGATACGTAAAATACGTTTACGACAAGCCGTGAAAATGCTCAACCTGAAGGACCTCACGCGCCTGGAGCTGCCGGCGGCGGCTGATATGCATGTGCATTTGCGCCAGGAGAAGATGATGGAGCTGGTGGTTCCGGAGGTTAAGAAGGGTGGTGTTGATACCGTTTACGTCATGGTGAGCATGTAGAGTTGGTTGTCTTGGGAGGGGGAGAAGCTAATAATGTATAGCCGAACCTTGTTCCCCCGGTTACTACCGTTGAGCGGGCCCTCGAATATAAACAGCAGCTTCTTGCCCTCGACAGCTCTGTTAACTATCTTATGTCGTTGTACCTTCACCCTACTATTACCCCCGAGGTGATCACTGCAGCTGCGGCTGCGGGAGTATCTGGTGTCAAGGTCTACCCACAGGGTGTAACGACCAACTCGGACTCGGGCGTCACCGATCTGACTCTCTTCTACCCCGTCTTCGCCGCCATGCAAGCATCCAACATGGTCCTTAACATTCACGGTGAATCTCCATCTGTCGCCGAGGGTAGCAAGCTTACCCACGAGGAGGCCTTCCTTCCCACTCTGAAGGCTATCCATGAAGAGTTCCCGACCCTGCGTATCGTCCTTGAACACTGCACCACCGCTGCTGCCGTGGAGGCCGTCAAGGCGTGTGGCCCTTCCGTCTCGGCTACTATTACCGCTCACCACCTGTACCTGACCGAGCACGATGCCTGCTGCGACCCTCTTGCCTTCTGCAAACCTATCCCCAAGAAGGCCAATGACCGTGATGCTCTTATCAAGACCATTGCCAGCGGTAACCCCAAGTTCTTCTTGTAAGTGATTTACAACACACCCCAATCCTTAGAACCAACTAACAAGAACCAGCGGCACCGACTCTGCCCCTCACCTGCGCACCGCCAAGGCTGCTTCTCCCCCTCCTGCCGGTGTCTTCACCCAGTCCTACGCCGTACAATACGTTCTTCTTGCCCTCGAAGAGGCCGTCGAGCGTGGTGTTATCACCTGGGAGGATCTCTCGCAGCAGAAGCTCGAGGATTTCCTTTCTCATCGGCCACGTGCCTTTTACCAGCTCCCCGCTGCCAAGAACAAGATCGTTTTGGAGAGAAAGGGGGAGAAGGTTAGTGAGAGTATCAAGTCTGCGGATGGCAGTGTTGAAGTTGCCCTTTCGAGACCAGGTGCCGAGGTGTGGAGTTTGAACTGGGTGTAAGTTTTCAGTGTATGATACGAGTGGGTTACATTTACATGGTCACTGGGGATGTCACAGATACGAGGTAACTTGCAGAAGCGAGATTCAAAAATGCAGTAGAAATCAAAAACATGTAATTCAAAGGGTATAAAATCTAACAATGATGCAAACAAATCGACAAGACAAACCAAGGAAAGAAGAGACGAAAAAGTCAAAGAACCAAAACTCCAAACAAAACATGCAAGCGGTAAAGGACAGTAAAAAAGGAAAAAAAGACAAACAAGAGACTGAACAGACCAACGGAGGTCCAAAACATATCAACAAAAGAGATGGTGGTTACACCAACTTGCGCAAGTCAACCACCTCATCGATGAAAATAACATCGCCCATACGGTAAATCTGCTTGACAAGTCTCTCATGGACAACATGGACACCAAGCGGGTCATCGAGAGAATCCAAGACAATAAGAAGAGAAGCCATAAGAGCGTAGCCAAGGGCGACAACACCGCCGCTGAGTTCCAAGGCGAGCCAGTATCTATTCTCGGTTTGGAAGAGGGAGCAGACAGTGTAAACAACGACAGTCATGACGCCCAAAAGACCAAATTGTCCACGGAAAAGAGCCTTGAGAACAGCCTTGAAAATGAGAGGGATGAAAGCGAATAGCAAATTGATGACCATGAGAAGAGGAACAAGTGGAGAGTGTGTCTTGAATAGTTCGATGAGAACTTCCCACGCGGTAACGATATCTTCATGATGATGCGCGGGAAGGAATGTAGGAGAGCCAAGACGGAGAGTCGCTAGGCCAAAAGCGCCAGTGTATACAGCACGACAGAAAAGATACTCAAGGTTGGCCATGGCGGTAAGAAGGTAGACAACGACGGCGACGTCCACAGCGGCTTTCCCGGGTCTAGGCGAATCGACGTCGAAAACGGCGGCCCAGCGAAGGACATTGCCAGCCATGGCACCGCAGAGATCCAATAGGAGCTTCTGCAATTCCATGGCAATCAACCCGCGCAGACAAACGGAATCTAAAATGTCCTCTAGGAAGACCTCAGGCGACTCATTGGCCATCTTCAAGGCACCCAATGGGTCCTTATGCAAGACATATTGACCAAGTCCAGGAGCTAAAAACCTCCGGACATGGTTGATAATGATAGCAACCAAGAAATACGCCAACGTGCGGAAAATGCCACCCCTAAGAAGAGCATGCTTCGCCGCACGCCACGCATCATCCAAATTCGCAGGCTTCAAAGCGCCGAATTCCCGCGGCCACGGGATAAGTGATGCCAACGGAGAATGCGCATTAATAGGGACAGCGGCAAAGCTAGTCTTTGGAACCGGCGCGATCGAAAGAGTCTTTGTTCTAGCGGCAGATGAAGAAGCGACCTTTTCGACGAGGGCTGGTGATGTTGGCATGGCGACGGGAGTTTCCCGGGCGGATGTAGATGCGGAGAACATTGCGAAGGGGGTCTTGATGGCGGAGACAGCTACACCGGCGACCCAGGGGACGAATGGGATACGGACGGTCTCAGAGCCACATTGGACATAAGGACGCTGCATTGCGTAGACACCGTGGACAGCCTTTTGCTGGTCACCAGTGTTTAATGTCGTATGGGCTGCAGCGGGGTAAACAGCCGCCATATTCTTAGCCCAATCCGATGCATCGACAAACCACTGTCTAACCCGACCATTCCGGGCCAAAACGCGGTTATCCCCCTCAGAAGAAACAGGTCCACCATACTTGACGGCACTCTTCTCAGACAAGAGCGGGGAAGTTTCTGTAGCGGGAGCGTCTAAATCCTCGTCGTTATAGATAGCAGCAACGATGCGCAAGGTACGCTCTAGTGAGTGAAAAGCCCGAATAATCTTTTCCTCCTCCTGCGCGCGATCAGGGAACGTCTCATCGGCGAAACTAACACGTTTGCGACGCCGGCGCATACTTCCAGGACCAAAAGCCATAGCATCACTGTCTGGACGGAGAGGAAGGGCTTTGGCGTAACACTCGAAAGACATGCATTTGCGCACGGCAACAAGTACCTTGCGTAAGGCCCGATATAAAAGGACAAGTCCGGCGTTCTCCTCCAAACGGGCATGGAAGGGCATATATGGTTGGGTTTGGGCTGTGAAAGGTGTGGTTTGCTCAGCGAGTAATGTTACCAACGAGGTAAGAGAGTGAAGAGTGCGCTTGACCATGTTGTCAAATTTCTCCTCGATATGCATATCGAGTTTGCCGCAGCGCTCAAAGTAGAACCACCAACTACTCCAGGCATAAGCACGTTTAACAGCATCGTCTTGGCCAAGCTTGTTTAACGGGGTACCATCTTCAAGGAAGGGGAAAGCGCAGGTTTCGAGACAGCGGCTGGCTATGACGTAGCAACCTTCGGAATCGCTAAAGCCGAGTGTCGACTCATCGCATTGCACGACCTCATGGAGACCGGGACGGCCGGTAACAATATTGCTAGATTGGTTGATTTCAACCAAGTCACCCAGAAAATCAAGTAGTTGGTCGGTAGTGTAATCCTCCATTCCCACGGCATCAATAATATCCTCTGGCGACAAAGAGGGACCTAGGACAATCCACATGAGGGCAGTCCTGCAAAAAAGAGCATCTCCAGAACGAGCAACTGGACCAACACGCTCATTCAATTTTTGGAGAGTAGCAGCCAAAGCTACTGCGGACCCTTGAAGAGCCGGGGTCGAAGGCATCAGTGAAGAGGGCATTTTAGGCAACTCTCTCGCGGGGCGATATTCGACGATACAGAGAGATGATTTCGGGACGTATAAGCGGGGCGTCAAAGAAAATAAGTTTGAGAAAGACTACGGCAATCGGCCGGATAACAGGACCTTTTCAAGACAAAGACAAATGCAGGTCTACAAGAGACAAACAAGTGGTAACACTGTAAGGGAGAAAGCGCGTTGGAATATGCAGAGAAGCGGATTAAGAGTCGAGGTCAGTGTCGAGGGAAGCGAGCGAATGCAGTGATACGCGGGCGGTTCTGCAGATATCGAATTTGGCTTGGAGAAAAGCGAGATTGTGGAGGAGTAATAGTTGTATATATAAAAAACGAAAAGGCGTCAGAGATGAAAAGTACAGCCGGAGCCGTGTAGAGTGTTGAGTCGGAAAATGAAAGAAACGAGTGACAGACTAAACAGTACAATGTTTAGAAGGGAGTGAAAACCACAGCCAAGAATGTTGAAAAGAAAGACAAAGAAATGCTGAAGAAGAGAAGAAGAAGAAAAACGAGCGTTTAAAATATATATATAAATATATCAAAGACAAGACTTCAAGACTATGTTCCAATGCAAGTGAGTCGCGGGCTGAATAAAGATGGTGACACCACGACAGAGAATCGGGACTAGAAGAGAAAGTCGGACAAGCCAAGGCAGTAGCCAAAAAGCCTAACCAATGTCACGCGGACGCAAGCCAGTTTAATAGCTTTCTTTATTGGTTGTTAGCGGCGAACGAGCTTAGTTTGGAAGGATAGCGGAGCTGTCTCTTTTTTTTTTATTTTTTTGAGCTCTCGTAATAAGCGCTTAGTTAGAAGGAAGGAAGAGACGAGACGAGGGATAAAGAGGAATTAAAGTGAGGCGAGGTGAGGCTGATAAAGAAGTGTCTGGCTATATGTAGTGCAAGTATCGTTTAACACTAGTAATGTAATGATGGTGAGATTGATAGCAATCAAGATATACGATCAAAGAACAAGACAGAAAAAAAAGAGAAGGAACGATACGCGGCTTATACAGGATTACTGAGGAAGCTTCCCCTCTCTTTATAGAGAAATGGCAATATACCAATAAATTACCCCCCAATGCCAAACGGCTATGCAATGCTCGCTTCGAGAAGTTGCCCCCAGGCGCAGCCGGGCCACGACGACCTGGAAAAGCGCATTTACCCCAGGAACGGCCGGGCATCGTTTGCCCTGAGCACGCAGGCAGGGCATTCAGCGGAACCGAATCTGTGTTTATTTGTTAGGAAAGTAGGATTCTGACGATAGTTGTTGGAAGGAGAGTGAAATCAGGATTAAATGATATACTCCAATCTCATCCGCTTGTTAGGATCATGATTTCTCTCTTCCTCATAAGCGCGCCCCAGTTTCCTTAATAGTCACTCACGCATGTGAATTTCCCACACATAAGGAAGGTGAAGATATGTATCCTAGAAAGGCAAGTCACCCGTACAAAAAGCTGATTACCGCAGCTGCCGTTACATGGGTATTCCCATTTTGAACGCACAGTGACGGTGGTAAATTCCGCGTGATTTATTAAAAGCAGGAAAAAGAGAATCACGATACGAATGACTTGGCGGTGGACACATACAATGGACATGTTCCTTATCTGAGTGTACATCTGTATGTCGAGATGTATGTATGTATGCAACGCCCTGACAGGATACACCTGCATAAGAGACTCTCCTAATACAACTCAACCAGTGACCCAAAATTCCCGCGTTTAAAGAATGAATGGTACTTTTAGCGGGGAGTTAAAAACCCCAGGTTATGATACTCAAATACAGGCGCTTTTGTGTATGACCCCAGTTCGCCTATAAACCGCTGTCATCTCCCCACAATAGCCCCTGTATTTATCAGGCCAAGCCACATTTGACGATGATGCTTCGTTCTTTTGGTTTGTCAGTAGTCTCTCTTCAATCTCGTGATGTTGATAGACGACCTTCTAAGAAATGGCACCATAAACAGACTATTCATCCTAAAAGCGGAGCTTATCCGACGGTTCTGTGTTTATGGAATGTTCATTCATCAGTTTATGATCTATTAACCCCTTGTTCTTGATGTAATTCCTCCAGACTCGTCTAATCTCCCAATAAAAGTAAACGATCATCTGGATCTCGTCCAAACCATTGTCTCTCCACAAGTCTCTAGAATAATCCAGAATGCACGGCCCTTAAGGAAAGAAGACCACTATCTTTCATGCACCACTTCAAGTCACTATCAGACTACTTGTAAGAATTAAGAAAATACACCTGTAAACAGGCGGATACTCGTTCAATCTCATGTCGTCTATCTCTATCAACAAAATCTATAGGGTATAAAATCATCCATACAGCGCCAAAAAAGAAAACCATGCTCAAACTTCGACACAAATATAAACAATGTAATGTGAAGAGAACTCCGAAAACAACCAAAAAGTCAAAAGTAAAGAATCGCCAATGTCGATCAAGAAAAAAAACACCATCGCTATGCAAAAAGAGACCATTCTATCGTCAAGTCATCAAACAAAAGGAACCGAAAAAAGAAGGACCAGACAATGATATGTCGTCATAAACTTAGTAAAAAGAGGTAATGCAACAAAAGACAAAAGTGTCCTAGAAAGTTGCAAACGTATGAGAAATGTTTAACTAGCTCGTCAAGATGACAAGCTAAATAAACACCCCTCCATCCACAAAGTTAAAGTTATCAAATCATCCGGAGACAATGAACATCTTAACTAGTGGTTGGTGAATTCCAAAGAAGTATGCAAAAAAAGAGATACAAACTTCTTAGAAACTCAACGGTAAGGCAACAAAATGAAGGCCGGAAGATACACGAATGAAATCTCCCCAAAAACAAAAGCTGCAAGAAGAAGAAGAAGAAAAAACCAACATGAATCAAGTCTGCAAAACCCAGAACCTCAAACCAGAAGAACAAAACAATACACAACGTGAAATCGCAATTCTCACTATCTTGAACCTTCAATCTCGACGTCTCCAACCCACAATCAAGGGATCGTAGAAACGGAAACTAAAAAGGCAAGCTTGAAGAAAAGGCGAACATCAAAACGGCTCAGTTATCCCGCGGTTCCAAGCCCGGAAAGGCGGATCGCGCAAGGACGAAACAAAAGAGGCGTGTTTGAACGTGGAGTTGATAAGTGACGGCGGACAAGAGCTTTTATCCAGGCCGTACTCTGTTTGTTTTTTGAGTGGATTTTGTGATTTTCATCTTTTTTTGGGGATTTTTTGGGGGCTCGGTGCCGGGTATCGGGGGCGATGAAGATCAAGCCCAATTCATAAGTCATGATGCATAAAACATTGAGGTGGTCGTAAGAAAGAAAGCAAAAAAAGAGTGAGAGGGAGAGAAAAGACACTAGAGACTAAAAGTCTCCAGAAACTGTTCAAGGGTACATCTCCATTTCACCCATCATCATCTCCATACCGGGCTGAGGCTCATTGACAAAGCCGGCGGCACCATCCCAGGACATGTAATCAGTAGAATCCATCTCAAGCTGGTCCATCTGCTCCATGTTGGCATTGGCAATGACACTGACGGTAAGACTCTTGACATAAGGACGGAGTTCCTGCATGGAAGGGTGGTCACCTGGAACCGGATCAGCAGGCTTGTTGCTGTTAGATCTACCACGGGGCTTCTTAGGCTGGAAGTGAGCTCTGCGGAGATGAGCGGCAGCATTGTAATCGGCACCATAGTGCTTACCCGAGCGGCAAGCCTTGCAGTCTTCAAAAGAGTTGATAGGAACAATCGACGTGGGACCCTCAGGCATGACACACATCCACTTCTTCACCTCAACAACGTGCTTGGCGAGAATGTGACGACGCAGCTCGTGCTCGCCGCGGAAACCATCGGGGTACTCAACACACTGGGTGCAGAAAGCGCGTTCACGGTTACGACCAGAGGAGCTGGCGTTGCCGGTTGACCGGTTCGTCAAGGAACGAGGACGCTTAGTGGAAGCAGTGGAAAGACGACCCTTGGGAGCAATCTTCTTGTCGATGGGCTTGGGGAGACTACTAGGTTGAAGACCAAACTCTGAAGAAGTCACGGGGATAGGAGAAATCTCAGAGATGGTGGAAGAAGTGCGCTCCATGCCGGTGGACTCGAAGTAGTTGAGGTCGAAAGCTGGGAAAGCGTCGGTGGAGAAAGTCTCGGGGGTGGAGTAAGACTCGCTGGAGTAGGCAAGACGCTTAGCTGGAGGGGCAGAGACAGTGCCGGACATGAGGTTCTCGTAGCTCTCGAGGTAGCCAGGGTAGACGGGAGAGTTGGCGGAAATGATGGGATCAAAGGTAGTAACTTGTGGCATGGCGGTAGCTTGAGGCATGGCCATGGAAGCTAATTGGAACCCAACATTGTCTTCAGGGCTACCAGAAAGGCTGTGAAGGAGATCAGGGACATCCTCATAGCTACCAAAGGGAAGACCAGGAATAGTCACTCCAAGACCAGAAGGCGTAAAAGACCCAGCAGTGGGACTGAATAAAGCATCGACGGAAGGAGAGAAAAGATCCGTAGAGTAGTATGGGTTTCCAGTCGCCAGTTGCTGGGGAGTGGCGTACGGAGGCATCTGGTGGAACTGTGGCTGCTAGGTAGTGTTAGTTGGGCACTGGAGATCTCGAGGTACAAAGGAGAATCGGGCTACTTACGATGGGAGACACAGTAGAAGGGGAGAACATGAAGGAGGATGGGGAGTTTTGTACGGGCTCTCCTTCACTGTTCCGCTTGGTGCCGGCGGTGGTAACTGGTGACGAGAAAGTCTGAGAAGGCGACATCTGGTTGTGAGAGTTCATGATGAAAAAAAGATGGTGAGGTCGTAGAAAAAAGGTTGAAGATATAGGGTTTGGTGGTAGATGTCGATGGTGGCGTTTAGGCGCAACAGTCGACGGGTTGGTTGTATGAAAGAAAGAAGAATGCAGTATAGGCTTGCTGCAAAATCAAGAACGTGGGAAATCGATATATAGTGGCGAGTCACCTGGCGAACAAAAAGTCGAAACTATGCTCAAGCCAATGTTTCTCAGCGATGGTATATAACGAGATATGGAGTCCAGAGAAGAGGACCAACAGGATACAATACAACAAGAGAAAGAACTAAGGTCAAAAAAAGAACAGTGGTTTGCTGGTAAGCTAAGCGGGTGATAGCAAATAGATGGTTAAAAAGAACAATAGCGAGATAAAGAAAGAAGTAGTATGGATCGAAAAGAAGAGCAAAAAAAGAGGGGAGGAAGTGGTTGAAAAGACGGGAATGCGAGACGATATAAGTACATCCAAGTGCTTACAGAAGAGAAGCGTCCAATGTCAAGCTATTGATCGACTTTGAGTTTAGTCTGTATGTATGTACAATACAAGAGCCGGGATTTGGGTCGGCACGGGTTAAGTTGAGGGAGCAAGGAACTTGAACAGGGCAGGGGCTTTGCTTTGGGGGCTCTATGTTTCTGGATATGTGCATGCATGCATACATAGATGCGTTGAAAGTTATACTTGGTGGACGTGCATAACTTGAATCCTGGCTGGTTCTGTGCAATATGCACAAAGGATGTCAGTGCAGACGGGTTGAGATTTTAGATTTTAAGCTAGCTGATTGATATTATGAAGATGGTTATGACGGTGACTTCCTTTAGGATATGTGGCGAATCAAAGGAATAGGAATAGAGACGTGCTAATGTGAAGGAAGTCATATAGCTGTCTATCACCTTGTGTTTCTTACATTCGTATGTGTATACTTTCCAGCCATGAGGATATCGTCAACCAACAAGAAGTCACTCTCGTCTCTTATGCGGCCTTTTTGTGCTTCTCCCGGTTTCAAATGCATAACTACACTCCACAAAACATTTGTGCACAGGCATTCCATGAGCATATTTCATTCATTCACTCCTCGACTACCGCCAAAATCCTTGCCTCCCAAAGACCGGATACATAACACCCGTTCACTATAGCCAAGTCTCAAGTGGACCCTCTAGTTAGGTCGTCACGTCTTCTTTTGGCCTTCCATTTAGGCTTCCAAAGTGTTTCTTCTCCTGTATCCACCCAAAAATAGTAAATCCGCTAGTATCTTACTCCGCCAAATCAGGAAAACAACTACCTAAAGTACTCCTACAAAGCCACTAGTCACTGGTTAATCCAAAAGGTCAGGTCTACATTTCATGGAACCTAAAAATCACACCGTAGTCTTGGTTGGAATCAAGCCCTTGTTCTCCCTGAATGGCGGCCCAACTGGTGATACGTCACAAGCAAACAAACCAAGATCACCACCAAGAGAATTAGAAGAGTAGGGAAGAAAAAAAGTCACAAGAAAGTACATTGACATAACAAAAAAATCCTAGCCAACGCACCGACCGGCCCCTTCTACCGAACATTCAAAGATTCAAAGAAACAACGCATCCGCGCACTGGGTGGTGTACAACCCGCAAGCGAAAGCTACAACATGTAAGCTCGAGCCGAGCAAGCAAACGAAACAAAGACGAACTATCATGTGTCTATAGAGCCTCTCTCTCTGTCTCCAAAACAAAAAAGACCTCTGTTCTAACCATCTTGTCCATGTCCTTTCTCTGGCAATACCCTGCCCTACAATCTCAAGAATATATGCACGCACAAGCAAAGTGGGATTGGTCGGTTTATGCCTCGTGATGTGCCGTGGGCAGGTGCACAGAAGACGCAGCAGTTCGGAGTTCAGCGTTTCCTTAGCCCGGAAGTTAGACCACGAAAACAACAAGTAGTACATATGTAAGTAGCAAAGTCCGGTCCAAGCTTTCCACATATCACGGTGCATAACATGTAGTCCATTAGTAGTATTTCCTGGTCTGATTTGACGAAAGCGGACGGAGGAACTAAGAAGAGATAGTCACGATGTAGATCAAGAACTACCTGCGGCCTGACAACTGTCTTAATTTGCCTTTTTAGCTGTTCTTGTTCATCATTGATTCGGCTCCGGATGGTATGGCGAAGGGGCCGCGGATTTTGGTTGGGTTGGAACTGGACAGCGGATTCAAGGGGGTAACCCTCCTTTACCAATTTTGAGGTTGGCTGTCGGGGTGGATCAGGCCAGACAGGTGGAGGAACCAAGGTCTATTTTGTAGGCTAGGTCGGAAGAGGCCGATGGAAGGCCGTCTTGAGGGAGTGTGTATGGACATACAGTAGTAGGACATGTCATGTCTATGGACATACATACACCCTTTTTGAGTACTCCTATGCACTACAATATCTACCACCTCTTACTGGATCATTCCCGACTCACAAACTCACCGGTGGCGTGGCCTGCATCTTTCGGCGGTCAACAAATGCAAATATCCATTCATCATTAATCCTTCATCACATGGCCAAATATGGGGTGGCTATACCACGTCAGGCTGTGTCCATACATCCATCTATAGCCATCTATATTGCAAGTTTGTATATATGTATGTATATCCCATGCAACCAGTACAAAACAATGCAGACCGCTATTACCGCCTACCGACCGCCTCTCTCGACGTTACGTTGGGTATCGTTAGGTTCATAACCCCTGTTTAGATCCCTACTTTGATGATATTCCCATGTCACGACCATGTAGACATTTTGGCCCATGTAATTGACAAGTTTCAGCAATACCCATTTCCAGACACAAAAGTTACTGGCTGTTGATGTATTCTTCAGGTTAGTCTGCATGGCATGGCATGTCATTTACCTCCCGTGGCATCCTATTCCATCCCATGGCACATAACCCAAGAACCCAATAAGCGTAGTCCAACCTGGCCAGCTGTTATGCACTTACTTTAGTTTCCGTCCGCCTGCATGCACGACGGCTTAAGCCTTCTCGTCTACGTATTCACTTTGTCAATGCCAGCTAGCGGGTCCATTGAATGAAGCCGTCCAACTAGTTGTTCAGCCAACACAACCACTATGTACACATGTAAATCCGTACATAAACAAGATAGGAATACAAAGCCGAACCCAAGTTCTTTCCATCCAACCCCGCAATATCCCGTCTACCGTCCGCCAAACCCTTTTCCGTGACAAAACAAACCCTGGTTCTTGAACCACCCCGCTTCTCTAGCGACGGCACCATCACCAAACAATCTACAAAACAACAACCCTTCAACCATGTTTTTTTTCATTCATTGTTCACTCGGGATTTCTCATATCCGGTACTCCGCTAGCTACCATGTATCGGCCGTCGTCAAGTGTCGTTGTACATTTAACCCCTCATTTCCTGCACGGCACTGACGTCGGACGTCCTCGGCAGACGCTCTGGTACATGATCAGAGGAGTCAAGATTCACAGAGCGTACGTACATACATACATAGACACATATACAGAAATGTATGTGCTGAGATGTGAATTTCCGGGGATTGGCTTTTGTCACGGTAATTTGATTAGTCGGTCATATTCATGAAACACCGACCCCGAAAGCTACAACAAAGAAGAAAAATAGGAACCGCCCGTGGCTCATCACTTTCAATACCACACTAAAAACTAGTCATAACACACACACAACCAGCAAGCCTTATTCTTCTTGTCCATTCATAGCCACAGCTATACTATGACGGCTTACATACCCACTCTAGTTAGTCATCAGTCCATTCCCACCCCGTCTTCAAAGACTTGGCCCCTCCTCTTCTCAGCTTATCAGCGGGGTTCATACATATGCAGGAGTTCCTAAAAAGAAACAGGTGGTGCTTCGCTACCAACTCAAGCTCATTCCCACGCACTCAAGAGCCCACCAACCAGGCCAACAGGCCAATCTAACCGGGCGGCTTTCTCGTCTCCTTCACGCCATCGAAAGGAAGGTTTATACGAGGCCCTGACAAAGTGGAGTCGGGCAAAAGTAAGGTACAATGCAGGTTCACGGTTGTACGTGTGGGTAATCTTGCATGCCACGCACGATAAGGGGGTCCAATGCGTATGGAGTCCTTTGTAAGTCTACCTATGTGCATACATACCACCCAACCGAGAGCGGGGTTACTCATCGTTTTGTCAATCCAGGGCCAAAATTCCTGGTTGGCCGGATTCTTGTCCACGGAGATATACACATCAAAACCCACCCTCACTAAGCGAAGCTGCCGTGTCAAAAAGGCAATCATGTGGTAAGTGACCAAACCAAGCTGACTGACCGGGTTAACGGCATTAGGGTTTTTGATTTCGTGGTCGACGGCCGAGTTTTGTGTGTTGGTGGATGGGCTGAGTCTTACATAAGCCGGTTAGAAGCCAAAAAGGCGGTACATGTGACGGGATTATTCGTGGGGGATGGATATCCAAGGCGAAAGTGAAAGTTCAATTCTGGTTTTGTCGGTGGGACGTATCTAGCCCCGCTACGCCGGGTGTTTAACCAGGCAGATTGTGAATCACGGGATGCATTACGTCTACCTATTTAGCAGAAGTGTCTAGTTACGCATGAGGGGATGGATGTATCTACACATCCCACATCCAGATTCGTTTCCCCACCCCACCGGCCTCTCCATTCTCGAAACTCACCGCCAGTTGGACATGAAACCCTTTGACTAGGGTTATTATAATGGTGTTATTGGCCCCGGCAGTTTGCCGAAGTACATTACACAATGCATGTCTCGAGTGATGAATGCGTCTGTAGCTTGCTTACCTGGATGTTTGTAGTGGCGATTTTGAGGATGGAGATGTATATTTGTGGTGTGATTTGGTCCATTTCCCCCGTAGTATATTCACAACTATGTCTATAGCTACTCCAAATAACGTTGCATTCACATCTTCCAAGTGATGTCTCATCTACCTTTTTTAGCCCCCGTTAGTATCCATGCTAATCCAAACAATCACATTGTCCCCACCACGTCATGTTCAATCCAGGAACCCGTCACTGGTAGGGTTACCCGGGTTTCCCGGATACCCAGTCAGGCAGTCATCCATGTGGCCAGAGAGACAGACTGCACGGAACCTCGAATTATGCACGCATGGGAGCTTTGCGCGTCTCCCCACAGGCACTATAAACCATGTATAACTCCACTCTTGTGCATGTTTCGCAGTGCATGTTTCGTAGTGCGTCTTTTTTTATGCTCTGGCTTTGGTTTGGTGTTCTTGAGAAAGAAAGAAATGCTGTCGTATCTTGGGAATAAGAAGGGGGGAGGGGGGGAATGACGGCATGGGAAAATGGCGCCCAGCCTTTTTTGTTTTGAGGGGCTTTGATTGGTGGGGGATATATGACACAGAATGACAGAGTGACTGGATGGTCGACGTGGGCCTGCATGTGTTGGCTTACTTACGCTTTTGAACAACTTGGTTTAGTGATTCGGTACATAGGAATATGTGCAGATGGCCTATGCAGTAATGAGGAAGAATAGGATGCATACGGGGACTAGCCGATGCGGGTATTAAGTATATAGACATGTCCGGTTTAAAAACAATGTTTGCAGAACAACAGGTTGTAATTCACCCGGTAAAACCACCGAAAAAAGTGGAAAACCAATCACCGACTGGGCATGTTCTCTGCCCAATGATAAGGAAATGCATACTGCATGTTCATGTGCATCATGTAGTATCTATCCAGATCGAAACAGACCATAGGAATCTGCAGATATGGCCAATGTCGATGACGAACCTATGTATGTATGTATCTCTACAAGCCCATTCATTCCTTACTTCACGCAGCTGCGCAATTCCCTCTACCCGTTGGTAAATCAGACTGTATCGTCGTACTTGGGCAGCAACGGGCGGGAACCCAACGTAGCCAATCAATATCACAAACCAACCAACCAATCTGTATAACCTAGTTTAAGAAACCCTACAACCCAAGTAGTAGTTACATAGCTAGTTAGTCACAGACCAAGTTCCCCGACGCATCTCCCCGGCACCATTCCCCGAAACCTAATCACCCCGTTCTTGAAAATCCTAAAACCCGAGAACAACCCGTTCAAGGGACCGCCTGCGAGGTACATAGATACCCAAGCTACATTAACGAGAGGGGCTCACTGTCCATTCTCGCCACATCCAATCCACCCATCCGTTCTCTTGAACCCATTTCGGCCGGATACAAGTCATCTTCAAGGTCCAAGGCACGTGTCATTACATCTTCCATAATCTTCCAAACATCCATAGCCCCACCATCATGACGCATACATACAAAATATACAAGTCCTTCGACGTCATCACCTACAAAACCACCTGAAAACCCCGCCCGAAGAAAAAAAGACAAGGCTTGCTTACATCCCATCCATCCATACTAGAATTGTAATTTCTCGTTCCTGGTCGGTTATCTACACTTCCTGATTCTGTCAAGTGATTTCCCAAATCTGCCTTTCGCCTATTTCTTTGCGTTTTTTTACACGGTGTTTGTCCTGCTTCTCAATAGAGAATCTAGATGCGTGATTTACATCGCCACTCACTCACCAACAAAGTCCAAGACTATTCTAAAATGACAATACCAGAAATGGTTTCAATACAAAGAGAAACAAACAAAACCCTAACCAAAAGTCCCAATCCGCCACCCAAAAAGCGGTGAAAACCTAAATCGTAACCCGCACCGCCCCACATTCCTCTTTTGCTGAATAAGAGCATGCACAATATGTACCACCATCATCACCATCTTGCGGGCCCACCAGAACCAGAGAGAAGGGAACCATGATAAAACGCAAACTGCATCTTTGAAACCGTGGTTGTGGCGACGACCCAAGACGCGACTAATGTCTATTATCCAGTAACAAGGCGAAATTGTATTTTCCCAAACTCCCCATCTACGTAAACAACTATCGGCAAGTGACGTGTTCTCGTTTCGTTGCCTAGTCCGTCCTGCATATCACCAATCCCGCCACACACGCCACACTCGTTCAACAATCTGTAGCCCCCACAACCAAAAAGGTTCTCCCATCCGACCGACCTACTGCCTTGCTACACGCAGTACCTAAAACCCCCAAACAAAACGACGTCTCACAAATCCACACGTACAACCCCCAACAAAGCCCATCTCCATCCCCGGAAAAATACACCAACCAGTTTGTCCAAGGCCCGTCCCGGGGACAGCCGGATATATACTCCACCTCGTCTAGATCCCATCGGCACAAGCAAAAGGGAAAACATCCCCACGTAAGACAACCAGCCTAACCGTCTTCCACATCCCCACCTGTCGTGACATTGTCACGTCGTACAAGCACCTTGTCTGGATCTGGATCTGAATACTCCCTTCTCCACTCCAATGGATAACCGGGAAAGAATATCGATAGCCGTGCAACAAAAAGAACATACAACACCGGGTATTCGCACGTGGTCACCCACCGTACTACTAATCCAGCGCTCTGTGGCTTGACTATGGGGGAGCAGACGGGACCCCGTATTTTCCGCAGGCTATGGTCGTATGTGGAAGATATACATGTTGGAGTGACATATGTATCAATAACACCACCATCAAACCAAGTCCAACACAAACCACAAACTACAAACAAAACCATGTCCAACCTCGGCACTCGCACTACCCAGTTAATCCTCCCCGTACCTACACAAACGTTAGTGAAATTCCATCAGTACGGGTCAATAGACTCATCTTCAAAAAAGAACCCACCGGGCTACCAAAAACAACAGTAGTAAAAACTAAAGCTAGACTTCTCGTGTTGACCGGACGAGCACAAAGCTCTGACTCCTACTCCAGAAGGGTCCCGGTAAACAGAGAAAAAGAGCCGTCCAGAACTACCCGCTGCCCGGCAAGCCACGGTGTCGGAAGACAACCACCACTAGAATCCTCCCGTACATCAACCAGCAGCACAACGTAACATCCATCAATAATAGGAACGTCACCCACCCATTCCAAGAGAACCAACACACCATGACATCTTTGAGCCCAATATATCACTACTGCATTCTTTCTGTGTGGGGGATACACTGCCAACAAGAGCTAGACTTTGATGATTCCGCCAGACGCCACAACGACGTCCACGGGAACCGCGACACGGCCAAAGTCACACGGAAAGCCGCCATCTTCTCGACCCCCAGACAGACTAGGGCCATCGAGGAATGGTTGCGCTGCTGGGACGTACAACTCAAGGCACGAGGTAGCAACACAACACGAGATACTGGCGTCTCCAGAAGACATACGCCACACGAGGGCAACGCACGCCATCTAGAGTTAATGCGTCTGGTCGGGTTTCTTTCGATACACGCGGACTGCCATGAGTCCGATCATCCCGTGCACGTGGTGGAGGGACGTAGGGGGGAGAAACTAGCAGAGAGATAGAGACAAAGCTGGTCTCGATGTAATGGGGGACCAAGAGGTGTCTGCCAGTTGGGTTCCGGTAGTCATTAGTGACCAACGGATCAGGACCGAAAGGACCTGACTGGCGGGACTCAGCAGACCCTCTACCCTGTTACAAATCTGACCATGGACCTGGAGGGAAACCGTGGACCACTTTGCCTTCTATGCCAACAACTAGCGTCCCCGGGACACCCATCTTGCCACCACGAACCAATAAAGACCAACGTCGGTTTCCAGAGACAGTCAAAGAATATACCTCATTCCGAGGCACATTGTAAGACTAGTACATTACCCCCTTTCGGGCCTAGAAACGCAAAGTCAGGTGCCCGTCAGTCGGAAGTCCAGATCGCTGGAACCCGCACCTCAGCGCTACGAGCCCAGTGGAACCGACCTGAACAACAAACATAGCAAACACCCAACCGACCGCGTGACGCAAAACTAACAGCCAAGTCAAAACCGCCGTCCATCACCATGTAGCACTCATGGCTCATTAGTAGATAGAAGGCAACCCGACAAGACTAACAAATGTCACGTTAGGGTTAAGTTCCACACATTTATTCCAAGAGCCGCCCACGCACCGCTACATCCGGCTTTTGATACAGTCGAGAGGAACTCCGGGGAGACTTCGGTGCAGACGCGAATGCAACGGGCGGTGTTGGAGGATGGGGATATACGCCGAGACGAAATCCATTGACGAGCACAGAGTGCCTGACAAAATAAATGCATGGACAACTGCGGGGGAGGCGCGGCGTAAAGGTGAATATGTTGAAAGAAGCAGAGGATATAAAAAGATCGCAATGGTGGGGTATCGGCTTCGAGAAATAAGCTGCAAGCGGTGTCGAAATATTTGAAGAGCGCAGTTGACGGCGCTGATGGGGTACCGTTGCGAGGGGAGTATCGGAATTCGTCGTAGAAGTGAAGGCCTTGAGGAGGAAAAGGAAGAAGAATCCAGGAAATCGACAGAGATTCTACAGAAAGTACATAGTGTATCTCGATCTGCGCGTACAGGCGTGTAATTACAGTGGGGTCCCCTGACCACTTGACACGGGGTCACGTGATGTACAAAGGCAACAACCCCTGTAGATTCTGGAAGTGGATGGATTTATAAGTCGGTATGAAGAGGGTGTGATACAGACATGATCTATACAATTTGAATCAAGATACTCAACATTTACAATGTCAGAATTCATAGACGATACAGCCTCAAACAATGAAAGAGACCAACTAAAAGAGACACTCCTTGAAAGTGGCAAAGCCGCCTTCGACCCCGCTAATACCCCCGCAGTCCGTAAAGCTGCAAAAGTAGAGTTCGATGCTGCTGTTAACGGGTACTTTCCATCTCATCTTTTCATCTCCACATGCATGACTAACGACATCTTTTAGCGCCACTGCCTGGACTCTTCTTCCGATCCTTAACGCGGCAATCCAACCCGGTGCTGTCCCGGGGTATCTACGGACTCCACTGTTAAACATCTTAACACACATCCCACTTCGTCCCTCCGGAGTGAGAAGTACGTTGGAGTTCATCTTTGCAGTACACCCCGGTAGCCAGGTGACACCGGCGGAGTCTGCGCAGCCGCAGAAGGGAGGGGCGAATATTACTACTGAGGCTTTGGCCGCTGTTACGAGGTTACTTTCTTCGGTGCCTGCGGGAGATGACCCTACGGAATGGTTTATGGGGATTAGAGATGAGTTGATGGGGTTATTGGATGGTGGTAGCGGTGCGGAGTTGGCTAAAGTTGCGGGACATGTTATTTCCTTTGGCATTTTAGGACGTAGGGTATATGGAGCTCCCGGGGCGCCAGGGTGGATGGTATTTGTAGCGCCGCTTTTGAGAGGTGTGAAAGCTTCAGTTACGAGCCCCGTGGTTAAAAAGGTTATCAAAGAGGAAGACGATGTCATTGACTTGAGAGGGGCAAAGACGTTGAGTAGCCATGATGACATTGTGTTGTCTATTGAGAGGTTATCAGCTTTGTTACATTCAAGTCCATCTCCGGGGTTATGTAAACGTGTGATTTCTCATATCCTCCTCGAGTTATGGGCCATCGCCTCCACACCAAGCTCGGAAACATCCGAACTGGCTACCAAATGTAGCAAGCCCGCACGGAAACTCCTCGCCACATTCATCCGTGTCGCGTCATCCAAGGATGTGATTTTCAAAATCACCGGGAATTTGCTATACTCGGGAGAAGTTTCTCATGAAAAGTGTCCATGGGAGTTCCGATTCACTGATAAGGCAGAAATTATCTCTTGTTCCCGACGAAGCGCCCTGCCTGACATGCTTAGTCTTGATTGGGAAGCTGCGGGGTATAAAGGGAATTATCTGGCTACGTTGGCGGTTAACTCGTGTACAGAAGATGAGATTTCGGATATCTTTTTGGAGTTATTCCGCAATTGGCTACAATCAAAGACTAGTCCTGCCCCGGAAAGTAAACCCAAGATTACAATTATCAAGGAAGAAGATGATGAACCTTCAGATCCAGAGACGCTCATTCGTGGGTTATTAGAAGTCATGGTCCTTCAAGGTCTCATGGAAAAGGCGCCTGAGAAACTCATCAGCAAGTCAAGTCAACTTCTCGACTTGGTAAAACAAGTACTTGATGCAGATAAACAGAGTCCTCAAGGGGAGGAAGTCGTATCGGTGGCACTCAGTCTTTTCAACCAGCTCGTCACTGCGCCAAATTTCCAGACAGCAAGTTTATCACCAGAGACTCTTGTGTCTTTGAAAGAGAATCTGGAGAGGTTATCCAACTCACAAGATTCTTCAACCGCACAGACGGCTAAGAACCTGGCTATGCTACTGCAATACCGCGACGAGTTAGAAGACCCCGAGGAACAAAAACCCGCTACGGATAAACAAATAGAGGACCGAAAGGCTTATAGTCTCGCCATGTCGTATATCACCGAAGCGGACTCTCCACCACCTGTTAAATCAGAGGGTTTAAACATCATCTCAAAGTTAATCATCGACAATTCACCCATTCTAGATATCCCCTCCATTCTTGTCTTACTATCTAAAATGATAGCAGACACAGAAGATTTCTTGAACCTCCGGGCTGTCAAGATGTTCACTCAAGTTTCCGAGAAACACCCCAAGGCAGTTTGTAGTGAATTACTAGACCACTACCTCGACGCCAAAGAACGTACCCCCACCGACGTACGGCTCCGCTTCGGCGAGGCCTTACTCCAGGTAATCCAACGACTTGGCGCCATGTTCACCGGCCCTCTTGCCGAGCAAATCACCGAAACCCTCCTTGCCATTTCCAGCCGACGTGGTCGTCGAGTCAAGACAGAACAACGACAGGCAAGAGAAGAGAAGAAACGGGCGTTACGGAATAAAGAGGCCGAGGATGCTTGGGGCGGGGAAGTCCTGGATATGAGTGAGGATATCCCAGAGGAGGAACGGCTGAATAATGAGATTCTTTCGAGAATCGTACAGGGATGGGAAAGTAAGCGGGGGAGTGAAGATGTGCGGATTCGTGCGTCGGCGCTTTCGTTGTTGGCGAGTGCCGTGGAGACGAATCTTGCTGGGGTGGGTGCGGGTTTGATGGAGGCGGCGGTGGATCTTTGTATTAAGGTGTTGGCCTACGAGACGGAGCCTGAAAAAGCCATTCTCAGACGGTCCGCGATCATCGTTATATTAGGCTTCATAACAGCCTTGTCTACAGCTCGGAAAGAAAGAAGGACATTAGGCTTTGGCCTTACGGATGAAAGTCGTCGGGATATCCTCCGGTCCTTGGAATACATTGAAGGGACGGATAACGATGGTTTAGTAAGACAGCACGCTAGAGATGTCGTGGAGAGTTTGAAGAACTGGGAAATGGTCCAGCTGATGCCGGATGTCCCCGAAGATACCGGATTCGGCAGATTTGCTGGGATTGCTGGAAACCCGATTGAACGGGCTGTTATGGCGCAAAATGCGGGCACTTTGGGGGGTAGACCACGGATCGAGGAGATCGAATAGATTAGGGTCTGTAGGGTTATACATACACTGTGTAGTTTATCCTAAATAGGTTAAAGTGAAATATTTCCCGGGAAATCACGTGCGTACGTGAGCACTCTAAGTCCATGTCTCGCGTCACGGTAACAAACAAAGAACGAGGAACGAAAACAGAAGTTCATGAGGGATTGAATATCATATTCTAGAAGGTTTGCGAGTTACAGAACGGTTAGATATACCGGGATTTTGTTTATTTGAGAACCGGGCTCATTATTTTTTGTTTTGAAGTACACCATGGAAAGAGGATATCCAAATTGGGATGTGAATCTGGCAAGTGGATCGGAGAATGACTCGGGATGGGATGGTCACCGTATGCATGCGCATGTGCTTACCCCACAAAACCCGGTTACGCAGACGGGGGTTCTAAGAGAGAGGATTCCGGATACGGCGGTTACAATTACTACGGGGTCATCTGGGTCTTCGGGACAGGCTCAGAGAGCTATGGTGGAACAAAGCCGACAAGCCATTGTCATTAGTGATGACTCTGGAAAAAGTACAAGTTCAGGAGAGAAGAATGGGATATCGATGGAATCTACAGATCCGGAGGTGTTTAGAGCGATGTATGAACGAGAGAGGAAAAGAGGGGAATTGGCTATTCAGGCTGTCAATGGGACTGTCCAGACGGAACAATATTCTTGGAATTCGGGGGGGAAATGGGATTCTCAGGTGGCTGATGGGGTGAGAGACCATAATATTGACATTATGGGATTGGAAAACCAGCCAGTTGAGGGGAGTAAGAAGAAGAAACGCAGGAGCGATAGAGACGCTGTATCGTTGGTTCCAACGGAGACATTGGGGGATATTCCTAATGACATTCCCGATACGGCACCGATGCCAGAGACTCTTCGACCATCTCAGATATATCCGGACGAGGAAACAATCGCCTCGTTAGTCCCATCAACTGCTTCGTTCCCGCCTAGGAGCGGCACGGGATATTTGATGGGTGGATCAGCCGGGGAAAGAGATATATACGGGGAAATAGAAATGAATTCCTCAGGCGACCGCATGTCAACACAAGAAGATATCATCCTCGGCCAACGAACCCTACCCCCCGCCCGTACGGCAAGTTCCGAAATGGGCACAATCCCCGCCTCCACAGTCGACGACGCCCGACTAGCCTGTTCGGTAACAACGATAGCCACCGTCCCTCTTGATATACCACCAACACAGTCTCCTCAGGCACCGGCGTCTCGGTGGACCGTGGATAAATTGTTTAAGAAGAGGAAGAGTTTAGCGACGAGGGTTGTAAGGGAGGAGTCACCGGATGAGCTTTTAGGCGATCTGGGACGGCCGGGGAAGAGGAGGGCGGTGGAAGGATCGGGGGAGGTGCCGGTGGCGGTTATGCAGGTTGAGAGGAGTGCGGGGAGTTTAGTGGGGACTGGGGAGGTTGAGTTTCCGGTTGTGGTGCCGAGTTTTTTGGGGGTGGGGAGTGCGGATGTTCCTGCTACCATGGAGGTTGCGGACGTGGAGGTTCCGAGGGTGGAGGTGCCGGCGGTTCAAGTGCCAAGGGAGTCACCACCACAGGTTGAAATCCCAAAGGTCCAAAGGGTACAAATCGCCGATTCGGAAGATGAAGATGACGGTGGTGACTATGGCCCAGCACCAGTCATGATACCCATCGACCCACCAAAAGTCGAACCTCCAAAACCAAAGCCAAAGCCACAAAAACAAAAGCCAAAACAGAAACCTCGACGTCCACCACCAATGACGACCGACGGAGAACCCATCATGGAAAGCATTGAAGTTCCCCCGATCAGACCCTCGATCGAATCAGACGATGCTCAGTCGGAACCTCCCAAGAAGAAAGGAAAGAAAGCGGCTGTTAAGGTTAAGAAAGAGAAGAAACCTACCCCGCCTGCACCGCCGGCGAAAAAGGAAGTGGCGCGAGTCATCCTTGACAGTGACGATGACAATGAAAGTGACCTGAGTGACCCTGGAAGTTCCACTCCCTATCCGAGTCTGAGCTCCGTTGCACCGCCGAGTCTCCCTGTGCCGGAACCATCACCTGATATTCCACCCAAGACCCAAGCCAAGCGTACAAAAGCGCCAGCGAAAAAGGAACCGAAACAGAAAGTGTCAAAGAAGAAGGTCATTGATAGAGTTTCTCTATCACCCGCGCGATCCCTCCCATTATCTAGAGAGGGACGATCCGAATCAGTTATATCGGAAACGACGGTCGCTCCCACTGTTCGAGCTGTGTCGCCGGGGGTCTTACCAAGGACTGTTTCGGCGCCGATAGAGCCGGGTCCATCGGTTGCTACTCCTGTGCCTGTACGGGCGGAAACTGCACGGAATAGTCCGTCGGGTCAAACACCAGGTAGACCTGTCTATCGTGTGGGGTTATCCCGTCGTACGAGGATTGCGCCGTTACTCAAGATTATTCGCAAGACTTGAGATGTTACACACACAGTGGATGACCCAATGTAGTCATTGACACGCACAGTATATCTTGGTGCTGATTGGTGGCTAGACGGATTAAGTAGCGGGGTTAGTTACAGGGGCTTTATAGACTGTTTATAGAATGCTTTATAGAAGACTACTGGTGATTTGTTCCAGCTAGGAATGGCCGAAAGTCGGAAGGATTCTTGGTGACTCTTTTGTGGACAAGATTGGAGGATATCTGAAGGAAGGCGTGATGGATTTAGGGTCCGCTTTTTTTTTAATGGGGATGACGAGGTTGATTTGGTGATATTAATGAGGTGCTTTCCTCTTGTTTTTGGTTGGTTTGGTGGTTTATACATTTTGACGATTTAGACATGGCTGATGCTGCTACACACACGCGCTCTCAGCGCTACCTGAGCACCCGTGGTGCCGACTCCGATGTAAGTACCTCATAGGTGAATCTCAGGTCTCGCTCGCTAACAACCACCCAGCTCTCCTTCGAAGAGGTCGTTCTTAAGGGTCTGGCTACCGATGGTGGTCTTTACATTCCCGAGGAGATCCCCTCGGCTGCTAACTGGGCTTCATGGAAGGACCTTTCCTTCCCGGAGCTTGCCTATGAGATTCTCTCTCTTTTCATCTCCCCTGTGGAGATCCCCGCTGCCGACTTGAAGGACATTATTAACCGGTCGTACGCCACTTTCCGTCATGAGGAGACTACCCCGTTGGTTCACTTGAAGGATAACCTTCACTTGTTGGAGCTGTTCCATGGACCTACCTTTGCCTTTAAGGATGTTGCGCTGCAGTTCCTGGGTAACCTGTTCGAGTACTTCCTTGTCCGTCGCAACGCTGGCAAGACCGGTGCCGGTACGTTTTGAGTCTCTTGTTTCTCAACACCCACTAACCCATCTAGACCGCCACCACCTCACCGTCGTCGGCGCCACCTCAGGTGACACCGGCTCCGCCGCCATCTACGGTCTCCGTGGCAAGAAGGATGTCTCGGTATTCATCCTGCACCCCAAGGGCCGCGTCTCTCCCATCCAGGAAGCCCAAATGACCACTGTCCTCGACGCCAACGTACACAACCTCGCCGTCACCGGCACCTTTGACGACTGCCAAGATACCGTCAAGGCTCTCTTCTCCGACCCCGCCACCAACGCTGCCTTGAACCTCGGTGCCGTCAACTCGATCAACTGGGCGCGTATCCTGGCGCAGATCGTTTACTACTTCCACTCGTACTTTGCCCTGGCGAAGAAGGGTGCTGATGGGTTCAAGTTGGGTGACAAGGTGCGCTATGTCGTGCCTACGGGTAACTTTGGTGATATCCTGGCTGGATACTTTGCCTTCCGGATGGGTCTCCCCGTTGGCAAGCTTGTTATCGCCACCAACGAGAACGACATTCTCGACCGTTTCTGGAAGTCCGGTCGCTACGAGAAGCACGCTTCTGGCGAGTCTACCGCTAAGACTGACGCCTCTGGTGTCAAGGAGACTCTTTCCCCCGCCATGGACATTCTTGTCTCGTCCAACTACGAGCGTCTCATGTACTTCCTCGCCTACGAAGTCGCCGGCACCGCTGGTCTCGACGAACAGTGGACTCGCCAGCAGGCCGGTCAGGAGGTCTCTGCTTGGTTGAAGGATCTCAAGACCAAGGGTGGTTTCGGACCCGTAGACGCCTCTGTTCTCTCTGCGGCCCGTCGCGATTTCTCCTCGGAGCGCGTCTCTGACAGCCAGACTACCGAGACTATCCAGGCTCTGTACAGAGAGACTGGCTATGTCCTTGACCCGCACACTGCCGTTGGTGTCGCTGCTGCCCGTAGAAGTATGGCGCTTCCTGAGGCTAAGGGTATCCCACATATTTCCCTTTCTACCGCGCACCCGGCCAAGTTCTCTGGCGCTGTTGAGACGGCGTTGAAGGGCGAGGAGGGCTTTGACTTTGCGGCTAAGGTTTTGCCTGAGGAGTTCATTGGCCTGGAGGAGAGAGAGAAGAGGGTTACGGAGGTTGAGAACTCGTGGGTGCGGGTTAGAGAGATTGTGGAGAAGCAGGTTAAGGAGGAGTTGGCGGTTTTGCATGCTTAGAGGGGGGTAAAATGAATATATGATTAGATTGTTGATTGATTGATTGATTGGATTGGATGGTCTTTGTTCTTTGTGTATTTTTGTTTGACGTGCGGCTTTGTCGGGGGGACCGCGATGGGTTCTTTGTTGAGTGGGTATGTATATAACGATGGACGCCGTTGAAATGAAGAAAATTATGTTTGTCTTCAATCATTCATTTCTTTTCTTTTCGTTGCATATAAATCAGCAGGCTGATTTTTTTCACCATGTCTACTTCCTCGGTATACTCCATTGACCTCTCCGACTCAGGTAGTGATACGGACGGGTCCGTGTCGCCTGTAGTTGAGAGGGTTGTTATGTCGGCAGAGACACTAGGGAGGAGACCGAGACCGAGTTACCGGAAGTTTTTTGAGGATGGAGAGGGGCCGCTGGAGGAGGTCACTACGGAAGAAGAAAAGAAGGAGGACATAGAGGAGGAAGGTGTACATACCGGTACGGGGAGATCAACGTATGCCTTGATTTACGAGGATAGTGATGATGATGAGGAGGAAAGTATATCAGAGGATCCTGTCTGCCCACCAACTCCGGAAATCGAAATCAAGAAACTTCCCCTTCCAACTCCGTTACCAAGAAAGAGACCATTCACGACCTTCCAGCCAACCCGGCCATTCCTCCCTCACCCCGCTCATCAACCCCATCTCCCATCCACCCAACGACCCCGTCAGAGACTTCCTCCGCCATCTTCCCGCCCCCAAAGCGTCCTTAAACCCACTGAATCCCATCCTACATGGTCCTCCACTTCCCAAGCCGCTCTCTCCGTTCCCTCATCCCCGATAACATGGTCATCCACCTCCTCATGGTCCAGCCGTCCGGCTTTCTACCCTCCCATGATAAACTGGTTGAAAGTTCGAAAGGTGAGCATGCAGCGGATCCTTTCTAACCCTTTTCATCAGTCCGGTACAAAAGGTCGTCTGGATATTCCCCGTTCGGCATGGTATGGCGTTTATCCCGCTTATAAGGAAGTCGAGGAGCCGGTGGATTCAGCCCAGAAGGTATGGACGTATCTTCACGGGATGGAGATTGCGAGGGCCCGGGGGAATTGGATGGGTTTGGTTGATAGGAAGGGGGGGAGGGTATATGAACCGTTTTGGACGAGAGAGGAACTTGAGCGGCAAGCTAGAGAACAGAGACCGACGGGGACGTTGGAGGAACTTGGGAGGCTTGTTTCGGGGGTGGCGAGTAGACTTTCTGATGAGGGTGTTTATGGAATAAGCTGTCTGGTAGCAGGTAAAGCGGCAGGCTTGACGGTCAAGGCTATCCGACTACTCCCATTCTTTTCCCACCCAAAGGAATCTAGTACACTCCCCCAGGAAACCAAGAAACTCATCCGTCGGTCAGATACATACGGATATCCCTCTATATCCTACGACGGCCCCTCGGCTTCCCAGGTTTCCACACCGCCTCGCCCGGGTTCTGTTTCTGTTGTTCCGGGTTACTGGCGACGGACGGTGAGTAGTAGGGAGATAGGTGACTGGAAGATTAGAGAGCCGGAGTGTGAGAGGGGACTGGGTGGACGGGAGAAAACTAAGTTACGTGGTGATGTTACTTCTGTGTCACGTAATTTAGCTAGACCTTCCCCTTCCCCTTCTCAACGACCAAGTATACCGACTGTCGCCAGTTCCTGCCCTTCTCGGCCTCAGTCCTTACACCCACAACATCCCTATTCTCAACCCGAGATCGAGACATCTATACAAGACCCTCTCATATCTCGTAATCTTCTTTTCTGGCTCTTTCTCTTCGTCATTCTCTTGCTCATAACAAATCACCATCTCCAACCTCATCCAATCTCGATACAATACACCCTCAAAGAAGAACCCCGTATCTGGAGTGTCTTTCCCAAATAACTAGAGCTGGCCTCATCGATTTATAGATATCTACATACATATAGACCTACATATAGACTACGAAAAACCCACAATCCTAAGCGCCAATGCCAAACTATCCCGTCCAAAAGGAAACTCTAACCGCCACCAAAACCAAACCCAAACCCTACACATCCCCACATTAAAAATTCACTCACAAAAGAATCCCTTAAAGGACATCCCAAGCGCCACATCACCAAAACAATCACACAAAATTGACGAAAAATCAAAATCATAGATATTGTACATATTCAAAAAGAGATACCAAAAGCCAGACGCAAACAACAAAACCATTACATATATACGAAAAAAGTAAACGTCCTTGTTTTGAAAAAAAAACCTCAAAAAGAAACTAGGAAATTGACAGACGTCGCTTAGTTGGTGGTGAACTCGACACCAACGTCAACCTCACGGGCAAGCTTGACGACCTTGGAAAGCTGGACAGCCTTCTCGGCGGCGTTCTGGAGATCATCAATGGAGAAGATCTTGATGTCAGACTCGGCAAGAAGCTTGCGGGCAGCCTCCATGTTGGTACCGTTCAGACGGGCAATGATGGGGATCTTAAGGTCAAGCTCCTTGGCAGTCTGGATAAGACCGTTGGCAATGTCGTCGCAGCGGACGATACCACCGAAGATGTTGACGAAGATGGCAGTGACCTTGGGGTCAGAGGTAATCAGCTGGAAGGCCTCCTTGATGGCAGAGGGAGTGGCACCACCACCGACGTCAAGGAAGTTAGCGGGGGCACCGCCGTTCAGCTTGATGATGTCCATGGTGGCCATGGCAAGACCGGCACCGTTGACAAGGCAGCCGATATCACCGTCGAGCTTGATGAAGTTCAGGTTGGACTGGGCAGCGCGAACCTCATCGGGGTCCTCCTGGGTGGTGTCACGGAGAGCAAAGACCTCCTTCTGGCGGAAATCAGCGTTGTCATCGAAGCCGAACTTGGCGTCCATGCACATGACCTGGTGGTCAGAGGTCTCAGAGAGAGGGTTGATCTCAATCTGGGTAGAGTCCTTCTCAATGAAGATCTTGTAGAGCTTCTGGATGGTGTCCTTGGCCTGGGGAATGCACTGGGGAGAGAAGCCGAGCTTGGTGGCGATCTCAGTGGCGATGGCGTCAGTAACACCCTGGTGGATGTCAATGAAGTTGGTGTTGATGGCCTCGGGAGACTCCTTGGCGACAGTCTCAATGTCCATACCACCCTGCGAAGAAGAAACAATCACGGGCTTCTGGGTAGCACGGTCCATGAGGATGGCGAGGTAGAACTCACGGCGGGCGTACTTGCGCTCGCAGATGTAGACGGACGAGCAAAGACGGCCACCAGCACCGGTCTGCTTGGTGATGAGCTTCTGGCCAATCATCTTGCCGGCGAGCTGCTCGGCCTCCTCGGCAGAGTAGATGACCTTGACACCGCCCTTCAGGCCGTTCTCGAAGGTACCCTTACCACGACCACCGGCGAGAACCTGGGCCTTGATGACGAGATCGTTGGCACCAATGTCCTGAGCGATAGCCTTGGCCTCAGCAGCAGTCTTGGCGTTACCACCCTTGGGGACAGCAATACCATACTGTACAGTATATCCGTTAGTGTGTGTTCTTAGGACCCGTGATTTTTAAGCGTGGCCTGTATTTTTAGAGAGGGCGGGGAAGGGGCCAGGGTGCGTAGAGTTGCTTCTTTAGGCCAATTGCCAGAATCAGGCCAACACAAGGCAGAAAAAAAAAGTCGACACGACAGCAACCCCGAGACTTGATTTTGAGTTCAAAACCCATCAATTGTATAGGGGAAAAAGCATACCTGGCGGAGAAGGTCGGCAGAGAGGTACTCGTGGATGGAAAGGTTACGGCGCTGCGACTGAGCGGCGTTCTTCAGGGCCGAACGAGCGGCGAACTGTAACGACGAGAAAAGGGTTCTATGTTAGCAACGACACGTTGACTTGAAAGGGTAGAGTGTTGTTGGATAAAGCAAGGTGGACTTTTGTAAAGACTAATCGTTGGTTGGTGTTCGTTTTGTGAGGTCCCAGATGACGGCGGCTACGGCTTCTTCTTTCTGTCGAGACTAGGTGGTGCAGGCGAAGGGCCACATGCGTAAAATTGACAAACGGCCAGGTTTCCGGATAAAGTGACCAATTGACAGTCCACCAGTGTCCAATATCTCCTCCTAAAGCCAGTCTAGCCAAGTGTCGAGATCATTGCTAGTCTTGTGCCATTGCCTTCTCGTAGTACCACGGGGTAGTCGGATTACTGGTGGACTCGAATTGGGAAGTAGAACAACGACGACATCTAGGAGCCTCCCAACCAACAACGACATGATGCGTAGAATCCAAACAACTTGAGCCGTACCTGAGAAGTTCTGAGGGAAGAGGCAACACGGCTGGAGAACATTTTGAAAAAAAGGACAAACAAATTGTACAAACCAAGAAAAAAGGAAAAAAAGGGAACAAAAAAAAAGAGGGAAAAAAAGAAAAGAGAAAGGTTTTGAGGCAATGGATGCGACTGCGCGAAGCGAGAAGGAGAGGGAAGAAAGGAAGGAAGGAAGAACTGGAAAAACGTGAAGGGTACCTTCTGTGGAAATTTGTTAGTAGTGCTAAAGTGGATAATGGGCCAGTAAAGTCGGGCCTGAGGAGGAGGAAGGACACTGCGTAGTGTAGGATATGCCAGTACAAGATGTGAGGTTTAAGCTTTGATAATGGGAGAAGGTAGAGGCAGTATAAACTTTTTACACAGTTTAACGGTTCAACGGATAGACGGGATGTTGCCAAGTATGTATGTATATAGAAAATTCACAAAATATAAAACGGTAATAGCTCCGTCACTTTTTACATAGAAAGGGCAGGACCTTGGACATATAAGATAGTCTAGTGAAACCTTTCCATGTGTGTACTACCACTCCAACACATCTCCTTTTTATTCCCATAAACTACCGGCAACTATCTCGGAATATCTTCGTTGTCTCTAATCATCACCACTTGTCCTCCGACGACACCTTCCGTCTCTCCATCCTTCGGTTCTATGGCTTCCATGGAGTCTCACTTGTCAAACCCTGACTATCTGCTTACTCCTGTTCTAACTTATAGCATTCAACCCCGCCCTAAACAAACTAACACCACATATACGCTAAACGAAACCCGCCACATCGTCTATAATTCTTCATAGTTAACCTCCAATGCTATCCTACCCGCCCATAACTTTCCCCTTCTTTTCCGTCAAAGCACAACCTGTAGTCTACAGTAAAAAGTCTCCAACAGGCAAGAGCTGCCGCTACCTTCTTTTTCCCTCACCTTCACCTACGCACTTCACTTCCCCTCTTCTTCATCTGTGCCCTGTAGCTTGTTCCTTGGGCTTTTTTTCTGCCATAGTGGGGTTTGGCGGTGGTAGTTGGCTTCCTTTTGCGGTCCCTCAGTCCACCCGTCTAGAAAGTCACCGTGATTCGTTGTAAAGGTCAAAACGCTCATTGCGGTATTTCCCGACACAACCCGCCAAATCCCCCATTCAAATCCAGCCCCGTCTGTCCGTGGCTCAACACTCCGACAAACTTACGGATATTGCTAGGAAATTTGAGGAAATCCCGGTTATCTTTCAACCAAACATGCCACCGGAAATCTACACGGCTTTGTCCCACCGATTGATTCCTTAGCCGACTCCAATTTGCTAAATTTATGGTACATACATCTTGAGCCGCATCCACTTTGTGGATATCCGCCTCGACAACTATGTACAATCGGTAGCTTCATGCCTGTCCTGTCTAGCTACTTGGTCTCTGCACCAACGGCGGCTGCAACAGCCGTGAATAGTTTCTGTCGAAACGTCTCCACTTCAGTATCTTCAATGTCGTTTGGCTTGGGCCCCTGACGCCAACTAGTTTTACTGACTAAGCCAACCCCACCTAAAAACTCTACAGTAACCGTCTGTATAAAGTCGAGAGATATCCGTTCTTTCTGTGTTTCCATCCGTAAAGTTATCAATATCTAGAACCTTTTCCCCAAATCGTCCATGTACTACCAACATGGCTGGCCGACAGACCGCCGAACCGCCGTCTATTCAACTCCGTGTGTCCTGGCACGCGGCACTGTCGTAGCCCCTCGTCCGGTTCATGGCAACCACTCAAATGAGGAAACCATGTAAATAACCCCAGCCAATCAAATCACTCCCTGCTATTCCCTTTGCCCGCCTTGCTGTTTCCCCTCTTGTCAAACCTGTCAATTGTATACACACCAAACGAATTAACTACCAAGCTGGGCCAACCAGGTTAGCTTCCAAAGTCAAGACCAAAGAAACTAGGCCATATTATCATTTCGGGTTCATCCATCTTGGAGTATATTGTCACAATCAACCACCATCCATCGCTATCTCGAATTGCATCCTTGCGTCATTAATTGCTTACATAACCCCGTTTTGGTATCGTCAAACAGCTTTCGCTCAGCCTTGCAGCTTCACCGCCGCGCGCATATTGACTACGTCCGTTGTAGCACGAGCTTTTACCAGACTTTGATTTTGTGTATCCTTTTGGCACTGTTATCCTTTTGCCGCCGTCTTCTCAGTCTTTTGAATTATTGTCCTTGATTTCTTCATCTTCGCTTCCCCTGTCCTTTAAATCGTCAGGTATGCGACATCCCGAATAAGACGCCTGTCACATGTCCAGATAGCTCTGGTATGCGCTGGTGTCAAATGAACCACCCAAAGCAAAGTAATCGGGAGCTTAAATGGCTAACCTGGAATGAACATGACACAGCTGGTCTCCAATTCGAAACCCCATCACAACACGGAGTCTTGTGCACTATATCATCACCGCACCTACGTCCAACAATACTCGACTAGAAACTCTCCAAAACAATGTCTTCCTTTGTTACTACCGTGTTAGTCCCGACCCTCCAGCCGTGTTGTATCCGAACATCATGACATTGTTTACCATTGTAAGCCCGTACTATTCCAGGTACGGGCCCAATGTTATTGTGGTGGATGCAAAGCGACGGCTTGAAATCTCGCAAGCACCAATAGTTACTGACTGTCATGCCGAATTTGTTATGGTTTATAGCAACCAGCGCGCTCGCCAGCAGTTTCGGCCGCGCCCCAGTAAGGGTGGTTCAAGCCACCAGCTAAGACAATACGCTGAGGCTACCCTCGGTGGTGGTAGTCTTCGCAAAGTGGTTAAGCTGCCCGAGGGCGAAGACGAGAATGAGTGGTTGGCTGTTAACAGTGAGTGTTTTGGTGGTTTTCTATGGGACTACAGACTAACGCTTTGTTGTAGTGGTGGACTTTTACAACCAAATCAACCTGTTGTATGGTGCCATGACTGAGTTTTGCTCGCCCCAGTCTTGCCCTGAGATGAAGGCTACAGACGAGTTTGAGTACTTGTGGCAGGATAATGAAAACTACAAACGCCCAACCAAGATGTCTGCGCCGGCATATATTGAGCAGATGATGGCTTGGGTCCAGAGCAACATTGATAACGAGCAGGTTCTGCCAAGTCGTATTGGTAAGGTGCACACCAAAGTATAGGCCGACCAGTTGACTAACTTTCAACCCTCTAGGTGTCCAATTCCCCAAGTCATTCCCGTCGCTCGTACGGCAAATCTTCAAGCGCATGTACCGTGTGTATGCGCACATCTACTGCCACCATTACCCTGTGATCCGAGAGTTGGGCCTGGAGCCTCACTTGAACACGAGCTTCAAGCAGTACGTCCTCTTCATTGACGAGCACCGCCTAGCCAGTGGCCGGGACTACTGGGGTCCTCTCGGTGACTTGGTTGAAAGCATGTTGCGAAGCGACTAAGTCTTGAAGTGATGATTGTTTTTGTTTTTGGTATGGACTGTTGGCGTTTTGGGGGATTTCTTTCGGTTATGGGGATTTTGTTTCTTGGTTAGACCCGGTGAATAATATGAGAACTGGTATTTATGCGTTTACGGAAGTTGATCGGATTGTTGAAGGATTACCCCACAGTGTAATGTTAGGGTTATAGCTGTCAAGCTCGGGCTGCCGGGGTTTTGGTGCCTGAGACGCCAGGTTTCAATGAGCGTGAATGAATTGACGATTTCGAGACGGATTGGTGAATGTATGGAGTTGATGGTGGCGATAGATTAAACACAAAGCGAGTTATAGATTATACATTGACTATGTATCTCTAGACGTCATTAATCCTGTAAAGATCCATAGCTAAACTCACTGAACCCTAACACCCAACCCATTCCGCGTATTCTCGGAGCCTTGAATTTCTCTCAAAGTGACCTCCGACCCTGGCATTTCCCTCAACCCTCGGCAGCGATAATCTCAGCGCCATTCTCTTCCTCTCTTTTCCAACCCGGAGAAACCCAATTCGAATTGATTTTTTCCCTTTCGTTTTTTTTTCTTTTTTCGCGATATCGCTTTATTTTTTTGTTGTTTTTTTGAAGGAAAAAAAAAGTCAAGATGTTGTCCAGACAGACTGTTCGTGTTGCCGGGGTTGCCAAGGGACAGGTTAGAGGGTATGCTGCGGCTGCGGCTGCGGATGTTAAGGTGCCCGTGGCGGTTTTCGGATTGGATGGAACTTATGCTTCGGCTTTGGTAGGCTCTTTTTTTGGACGTGGAGGGGTATTTGGGGGATTGAGCTTGGATTGAGGGGCTTGGATTGATCTTGAGATGATGACGGTTTGGGATTGGGTATCGGGATCCGGGGGACCGAGGGGCCGAGGGACCCTGGTTTGCGAGATGTGTGACGGATGATTACGAATGAGCTCCGATGATGGGATGATCCGCGATACCCGACCCGAACCTACCGATTCTCGACATCACGATACCTCCGATTCACAATCTACTATACCCCGGGACACCGTCAACCAGCGAAAGATACAAAGCTAACAATCCATAACAGTACACCGCCGCCGTCAAGAAGTCCACCCTCGACGCCACCGCCAAGTCCGTCGCCTCGCTCTCCTCCCTTCTCACCCGGGACACCAAGCTGCCCACGATTCTCTCCGCCCCGACTCTTTCCGCCTCCGATAAGTCCGCCATCATCACCGAGCTGCTGAAGGCCGCTGGCTCCAACGATGTCACCACCAAGAACTTCCTTGACGCCCTGGCTGAGAACAACCGGTTGGGCCTCCTTCAGGGTGCTCTGAGCAAGTTTGCCGTGCTTATGGCGGCGGCGAGAGGGGAGGTGGAGATGGTTGTTACCTCGGCGCAGCAGTTGGATGGAAAGACTCTGGGAAGACTGGAGAGTGCGGTTGCTAAGTCGGCTTATGTTGGTAAGGGCAAGACTTTGAAGGTCCGCAATGAGGTATGTTATGCGATTTCTTAGTGAGGAGGATGAGATATTGACCATTTATAGGTTAACCCTGATATCCTCGGTGGATTGGTCGTTGAGATTGGCGACAAGACCATTGACCTTTCGGTTTCCGCCAAGGTTAACAAGCTGAACAAGCTTCTTACCGAGTCTATCTAAGCGGTTGTATGTGTCGGGCTTGTCAATTCTACATGTTGACTATCCGTCCGGGTTTTCTGGTAGGACTACGTTTGAATAGCGATGAGCACCAGTAAAATCCACACATAATTGTATTCACCAATTCTTGTAATACTACTTTACTATCCCAAGATCATCCAAGTGAAATGCAAACTGAAATTACAAACATATAGCTCAACCGCTTCCTAACAAGACAAAAAACTATCAAAAGACAAATCTAGGATCACAACCCTCCATTTTCTAAAATCACTCATCGCCACCAAGAGAAAACATCTTGGCCTTCCCAGGTGACCCCGCCAAACCCAGTTCATCATCGACAACCTCAACCACACTTTCCCCATCCGTCGCATCAACCTTAACATAGTCATCCGTCGTCCCACTAGATCCCAACCCCAAAGAAAAGCCAGCATCCTCATCAGTAGGTGTCTCAGGCGGCCGGACATTCTTCAGGGTAGTAACATGCGTTAACCCGTCACAATCACGCAGGTTCAACTCGGACATGGCACCACCAAAGTCAGAGCGGGCACCGATACTCCGAGAAGACGAAGACCGACGGAGATGGCCACGTTTGTTCAGCGGGATGTTCCGGTCGGTGGTTTCCTCGAAGTAGTGCATTTGCGCTACCGAGGTGCTCTTGGGGGTATTTGGCATGGCGTTGGAAAGCGCAGTGTCGTGGATCATCCGGGCGACGAGACCAGTCCAGCCGGTTTGATGGCTGGCGCCGAGACCGCGACCCGTGTCACCGTCGAAGAACTCGTGGAACCAGACGGAATCAGACCAGTTAGGGTGGTGGTCCATCAGGTCGTTTCCACCGTTGGCGGGACGACGACCGTCCTCGTCGCGAGAGAAGATACTCATGAGACGACGACGGAGCTCTTCGGCTACTTGGCCGAGATGCATGTTCTCCTTGACACTCTCCTTGCCATAGGCGGTGCTGGGACATTCCACGCGGAAATCGGAGCCGTAGAAGAGGTGGAAACGCTGGAGGGACTCGATGAGGAGGAAGTTTACACAGAGCCAGATGGGGCCACGCCAGTTACTGTTTCCGCCGAATAGGCCGGAGTCGGAGTCACCCGGGACGTAAGAAACACTGAAGGTTTGTCCGTTCACGTCCATACTGAAGGGGTTGGCCTGGTGGAACTTGGATAGCGAACGCACACCATATGGCGAGAGGAACTCATCCTCATCCAACATTCTCTTGAGAATCTTCTCCAAACGATCCTTACTAACAATGGAAAGCAAAATGCGGTCACCCTGACCACGCTTTCTAATCGAAGCCATGTTCCGCTCGGCCATGTCACAACGGAACTTGGTAAACCATTCCAACCGCTTCTTGAAGGCAGGAAGCTTATTGATTAACTCGGGCTCAAGAGTCAACGTGGCATAAAGCGGGATCAACCCGACCAGCGAACGAACAGGCAGCTGCTGGATCCACGGGCCACCGTAGGAGATGGCGTCGTAGTAGAAGCCGTCTTCGTCGTTCCAGAGCGATGTCTCGTCTTTTTCGCCGGCGCGGAAGGTCATGGCGTCGCTGATCATGATGAAGTGTTCGAAGAACTTGTTGGCGATGTCTTCGTAGATGGTGCGGTGCTTGGCTAGCTCCAGGGCAATGTTGAGCATGGAGAGACAGTAGAAGGCCATCCAACCGGTTGAATCGGCCTGTTCAAGAACACCACCGGTAGGCAGAGGCTCAGATCGGTTGAACAAGCCAATGTTATCCAGACCCAGGAAACCACCCTCAAAGACGTTCTTCCCGTCTACATCCTTGCGGTTAACCCACCAGGTAAAGTTAAGCAACAACTTCTGGAAAACACGTTCCAAGAAGTCCAAATCCTGCCGCCCATACATCTTCCGCTCGATCTTGAAAGTACGGAATGTAGCCCAGGCGTGAACAGGAGGGTTAACATCACCAAAGTTCCACTCGTAGGCGGGAATTTGCCCGTTGGGGTGACAGTACCATTCACGGGTGAACAGATCCAACTGCTTCTTGGCAAACTCGGGATCTAACATGGCAAGAACGATACAGTGGAAGGCGGAATCCCAGGCGGCAAAGAAGGGATATTCCCAGGAGTCGGGCATGGAAAGAATATCGTCGCAGTGCATGTGACGCCAGTGTTGGTTCCGGATATTCTTTCGGCCTTCGGGAGGGGGAGGGTTGGCGGCGTCGCCGTTGGCCCATTCATCCCAGACGAAGTAGTAGTGTTGCTTGGTCCACATCATGCCGGAGAAGGCACGACGTTGGATGTTCCGATGGTCGTCGGACATGGTGTGGGGGATGAGTGTGTCGTAGAATTCGTTGGCTTCTTGGATGCGGGCATCGATTATGTTGTCGAATGTCTCTTCGTCGAGGTAGTCGTCTTGGAGCATGTCCTTGCTGATGCAGAAACGAACGACTAGAGAGATGGTTAGTTTGGCTCGTAAGAAATAGTAAAGAATGAATGATACGTACCAGCACACTCGCCTGGCTCAATGCCACCTTCTTGGTCAAACTTGAACCAAGCACCACACTTAGTTCCCTGCATCTCGGGGTTGACCGTCTCATTTTTCTCCTCGCCATCAACGATATACCGATGGAAAGCATCCTTGACAAACTTAGTCTTGTTTGGAGAATTATAAAGCAACTCCAAGTTGGACTCGTTCTCCGTGTACAGCATCTCGGGGTAAATATCATTATCATCGATACCCGGCGACGGCGCCCAAGTAATATGACGAGGACCCAACTGTTCACACTCCGACAGAACAGTCAACTCACTGATCTGCTTCAAGTTAGGCTTCGCGACGCCCTCCTCCTCGGCAAGACCCCATGACCAGGTGTTGCGGAACCACACGTGCGGGATGATATGTAACTCGGCCTTTTTCGGACCACGGTTCCAGGCGGTGACACGGAAGAGGATGTAGTCTGGGTCATCGTCGCTCTTGGCCGTCTCAATGTCAATATCCCAGTATTTGTTGTCGTCGAAGATACCGGTATCGAGAAGTTGGTATTCGGGGTCAGCTTTACCGCGGCGAGCGTTTTCGGTGATGAGGTCCTTGTAGGGGAATTCCTCCTGGGGGTAACGGTAGTTGAATTTCATGTATGAGTGGGTCTGTGTATGGTGTTAGTGTGAGTTTATAGAAGGTACCTTTTTGGGTTCTTACGGGAGTGTTGTCGGAGTGGAAGTAGGCTTCGCGCACACCTTCACCGTGGTTTCCTTGGGGGTTGGAAAGACCGAATAGACGTTCCTTGAGGAATTTGCTATAGATTTGTTAAAAACTTTTCAATCAAGAATTTTGGAAAGCCTTCAAACTTACTCTTTGCCGTTCCAGAAAGCAAAGGCAATGTTTTGTCTCCCGTGGGAGTCACAGACGCCAGCGATACCATCTTCACCCCAACGGAAGACTCTAGATCTAGCATGATCATGAGTGAAGTCTATTTTCCCCAGTTAATTGAAACTCTGAATCAAAGGAAAGATCAAAACTTACAACTCCAAGCATCTCCATTTTCACTGTAATCCTCACGAACTAATATCCAGCAATATCAATTAGCACATGTCATAAATTCGGTAGTATTTCGAAGCTCCAAAAGGAAATTATGGTTGGGATATCCAAATTAGGAAATGGTCTCTCCTCTTGCCCCTCTATTGGCCCCTAGCAAGTGCATCTTTCCCCAGACTTTAAATAATGCGGTTAGACCGCCTAAAACGGGGAATCTGGGGATGAGAGGCACAGCGATCGGGATATTTGAACCCAAGCGGGGTCATTAGGTCAGGCTGAGAGAAGAGAAGAGAAGAGAGGCAAAGCAAAGCATCACATGACTGGCATGATGAATGATGTTTGAATTGGCATCATCAGTCATTGACCTAATCATCAGCTTGGTTATCATGTATCTTGTTGGTTACTTACCCGTAGCCCATTGACGTTCAGAAACGTAAGGACCCCAGCGCTTCCAATATCTCTGTTTGGCTCTATCCTCATCGAGCCTCCTCTCCTCAGCCGAAACTAGGAGTTTCTTCCCGTCGTAAACCATGATAGCAGGTGATATATACTATCCGATCCAGTAAAAGAAGTAGAAAACGAGGATGAAATGAAGAGGAACAACAAGACGAATGACCAGTAGATACCAATCAAAGCTATTCAAACAGATACAAAGACAAAGCAAGTTACTCTCTTAAACCAAGAGCAAGAAAAAAAGAAAAGAAGAAGGGAAAAGTTAGAAAAGAATTCAAGTCCACAGGAAGAACAGGAAAGAGCAAGGAGAAATCACAAATTACTTGGTAGGAACAACCTGCGTACAAAAGGGAAACCTCGGCGGGGTCTTCCAAGGACGCAGACAGAAAAGGAAATCAAGACCCAATCCGTGAAATGGGGAATGTATGTAGAGGGGCATTGGCTTCAAGGGAACAAAGAGCTATCTATCAATTGTTCTACTACGTTCAAAACATTGCCATAGCTACTGTGTTTACTTGTCAAGGGCAGCTTAGCGATCCGCCAGAGCTCAAGGCGGATTTTTATGGCGTAGAATATGGGATTGATAGACTAGATACAACCTTCATCTACATACGTACATACTTACTCACTTCTATCATACACACTTCTCGGTGTATGTAAATATCATATGTGTGTGACAGGGGGTGTCGGCAACAAACAAACCTAACCCACCCACCCACTTCATTCCGTGTTTCCCATCCACCAAACCTGATAACGGAAGGAAGCAGAAAACGGTAGGTACATACAGCAGAGCGTCACGGCCTCAATGAGATAGACACAGTATTTTAGAACACGAGTTTATACGGTTGAAAGGTAGGTGCATAATGGGCCGTGTTTGGTATGTAGGGATTCGGTTTTTTTTTACAAGTGCCGGATTGGAGGGGTAGTTTCTCAAGATCCATTAACGATGCGGCTTTTAACATTGTATGGCCCAATAGTCTAGTTGGTTAGGACGTCGGATTCTGATTCCGTAAGCCCAGGTTCGAATCCTGGTTGGGCCTTGGCATATATGTTTTGATTTTTGCTCCACGATATCTTTTTGTCTTGCGGTCTGTTTGAAATGTAAATAACCAACCTCGACGACCCCGCCATGACGTCTTCCCCCACAACCCTTTTTGACCCCTCCATTTAAGCCCAATCAATATGCCAATAAGCACGCAATAAATACCCCCCGTGCGAGGGGTCTCCTCGCCATTCAAACAAGCCGCATTCTCGCCTACTACTCGTCTCCTATCCCCCACAGAACCGGGCTACACAAACAGGTTAGGCACTCGACCATCGGTAGCCCATTACCGGTTTCCTGCGGGGTCGAGCGTCGTAGTTTGGGTAGACATGCAGCTTTGGTGGGGCGGAGGAATGGCAGGTTGCCGGGGTGGATGGAGGGGATCCGGATATCAGATGAGGAACGGCACGGAGGATGATTTCCCTTGGTTGAATGCGTTACATTGGTGGTATTGGGATAGGTGTGGCCTCAATGTTTTGCCTTGTGTATTGGGTATCTCTGTATGTATATGCCAAAAGGGTGTCTTTAATCTCAACCAGCCAACGGGTTCGCATGGATAGTAACCCTCTCAATCCGGATCTTCTCCCGTGGTCGATTCTTCTTATCCACCTCCACGCTCTCAATTCTCCCCAACGTCTCCAACGCCTCGTCGCCCAAAACCTTTCCAAACACCGTATTCAACCCATCCAAATGCGGCGCCTTATCAAACAAGATATAGAACTGACTCCCATTTGTACCCGGCCCCTTATTCGCCATAGCAACGATTCCCCGTCCGGAATGTCTCAAGCCCGGTCGAATCTCATCAGCAAACGGCTCGCCCCAGATAGATTTACCGGATTTTGGATTCTCCGGGGTAGGCTCCGCTGGGCCACCCGTTTGTGTCATGAAGGAGGGGATGAGTCGGTGGAAGGGCGAGCCATTGTAGTAGCCTGATGCGCAGAGGGCAAGGAAGTTCTATGCGAGAGGAGAGAATTTGTGGTTAGTAGGAATTTGGTTGGGTTGGGCTGGACTAGGAGGGGGCGAACTTACCTCGGCGGTTTTCGGGACACTTTCACAGAAGACTTCGAGCTTGATGGACCCGTGGGTCGTGTGTAGTGTAACCGACATATCTGATAGACAAGAGACGTCGTGGATGCGCGTAGTGGGGTTACGGGATAAGGAAGATGGCGATTGGCTGTGTATATATGGTCGCACCGTGATATTCTCCCGTGTAGGCGGTCTAGATTCGTAATGCGCTGATTATGATGTAACAAGTGTAAATCTCGAGTGTCTCGAATCGGTAGTATCGTCAATCTTGTATGCGCCTGGTACTGGAACTTTTCGCATCATGAAAAACCCTACGGCGCGTTGAAAGTAACCCTACCACTTAGAACCCCGTTATGGTGATAATCCGGACTTCCGCATGAAGGAGGGGCAATATCGCATTGACAGGGCGAAGAACCCTAGGTCTGAGATACAAGGGTTAAGTTTGACGATGGAGCGAACAAGGAAGTAGGGCATATCAGGGGAGGCTGGTTGAGAAGGTATAGTCGGAAAGGTGTCGTCATTGGTGGTTGATTTGTTGATTCTACTTGCAGACCCCTCACTTTGGTTAGAAAAAAAAACAGGTCGGCACGTGACAAGCCACATTTCTGACCGTAAACCCTAGTGTTGGCAAATGATTTTCCCATATTTAACACAAACCTGAAGTACATGATGTATGCACTCTGAGTTGAAAACTTGGTCAAAATTGATGTTAATAAATACTTGGTGAAATAAAAATTGTATTTCATGTTTCGTAGTTTTTAGCGGTATACGGAGAACATTTACATTCATTGGAACATATCAGGGAAACAAGCCACTCCAAACAACATTTCAGGGACAATACATTAATAATAGCATTAAAGAACGAATACAAATAGTAAGAAACCGCAGAATATCGTGAAAACACATCTATGAACAAAACCAGCCATCACCATGTCCGAGAGAAACACTCTTCATACGCCGCTACTTCTGCAATGCCTTGATTCTTTCACAATAGGAGCAGTTGGGCTCGCGGTATGGAATCCGCTCCCGGGGATAGAATGCCATGCATGGGTGATGGTTCTTGTTGAGAGTGAGGGGCGTTGACCGTTATAGTCAGTCTCGAATTCAGTAGTGAGATGATGACACCCGCATTTGGAACACCACGCATGTCCATCTTCTACCTAACTGTCGGAGCGCGTCCGCTTGCCCAAGCCTTTAGGCTTTGTCAACGAATGCTGACGACATTTAGCTCGGAATCGGCGCTTGTCAAGGCGGTCAAACTCCGTCAGCGGTATCGTTGTACCACAATCTTTACAATACTTAACTTCGGGAGGCGTAGGTTCCACAGCTACGGGAGGTTTACGGTCACGGTGCGCCAGACCCTCAAGCAGTACGCGGTTTGCAGTCTCGACCACATCCAATACCTGTTGTATTTCATGTAAAAGTTAGCAATGCACACAATGTCTCAATCTCGGAGGGGAATACATTACTTTTGTTTAAACGATATTTGGACGTCGAAAATTCAATTCAATTGGTGTATTTGGATGGTTGCGACGCCAAAAATCAAAAAATGCCCGTGGCGCGCATATCGAGAATATGTCGGTGTAACGGCCATAAATATCTTGACATTGTAAATTGTAGTTGTCCTGGTCCTTATTTCAATCATCAACTCATACAAATTTAGAGTAGATTTCCGAAAGATCCAAGTTTTTTGTTAGGGTTACCCAGACCCGCGCACGTGCCGACCTGTTTTTTTTTCTAACCATTCTCCTAGGTGTACTTGCACGAAGACATTTTGTGAGAAACAAGTGAGTACATAGGGCGAAGGGAGATTCAGAGTTTAAAGAAAGCCACTAACAAAAGCGTTCAACCAGCTGGATAAACCCAACTACCCGCTCTTAAACCAATACCTCTCCTCGACTTACACCTCTCACAATGGACGCCCCCGATATTGCCGCCGCCTACGACTCCGTCCGCTCCGACAAGGAAGAGACCAACTGGCTTCTCATCGCCGACATCCCGGGCACCAAGAAACTGGGCCTCAGCGCCACCGGCTCAGGCGGTCTCGCTGAGCTCCGTAGCCACCTGGACGACAACACGGTACAATATGCCTACGTACGACAGGAATACGCCAATGACTCGGAGAGCAAGCGGGTTAAGTTTTTCCTGTTGGTGTGGATTGGCCAGGGAACTAAGGTGATGCGGAAGGCGCGGGTTTCGGTGGAGAGTGGCGAGGTCAAGAAGGTTTTGAGCCATCATAGTATTCAGGTTGATGCGGGTGATAAGTCGGATTTGGATGAGGGTGATATTGTCGCTAGACTGCGGAAGGCGGGTGGTGCCGATTACAATGGTGGAAGGGGTTAGATGGGGTGCTGCGGATTAGATTTGGGAGTTATTGTTTGAATATCAGTTTGAGTACCGACGTATTGTATATGGTCGGATGCATAATGTGGTTAGTTGTCGTTGATATGTTTGGACCCTAGATGGGAGAAACCCTAGTCCCTGGGAGACAGCGGCGAAAAGTGGGTCCGGAGCGGAGGATTCCCGGTGGTGAGTGGGTGTTTTGAGAACTAGGTTGGGTGTAAGTGACAAAAATGGAAGGATGGGGCTTGTTTGCGAGTGACAGATTTGATGGGTGTCGCATGTCTTGGGGAATATTGAACAAAGGGTTGGTTGTAGATCAGCAAGTACTTTTCCATGTGTACTTGTATGTACACACACAGCCATATGCATGGACAATGATGTATGTACATACTCTATCTTATCAGTACCAACAACCACCTGACGTCCATTCACAAACCAATCATCAAGAATCTTAAACATCAAATCCCCAAATCATCCACACCATGCCACCGTCCCCCCAAATCGTCATATCCCTATACCCCACCAAACGCATCCAGCCAACCAGCATGCAGCTAATTCACATCACGACCCTGTCGCCCAGATCTCCCCCACCACCTTAACCACGCCAACCAACCCCCACCCCAAGTCACTCCGCCCTTCCGGAGCGCGTCCTCTTCAATGTGACCCGTGCTTGTCAATTCCTCGTCTCTCATTTGTCCGTCATGACTCTATCAGTCTATCACCACCCCCATGATCCCATAATCACCATATCGCCTTGTTCACGTCCACTTACACGCCCGTATCGTCTTGGGGCCCCGTAGTTCCCCCTCCGTTCGGCAGGTCTAGCCCCCGTAAGCCCCCAAAACGGCCCGTTAATATAGGATGTATGTTCATATATACGAACTACAATGTATCCATCCCTCACCGTAAGATGCTGTCCCGTGCACCCAAATAGGAAATTGGCGCTTTCTACATATAAAAGACGCCATGCGACGACCTAGTCGCAGCTTATAAGTGTTCGAGACTAGTTTCACATAGACGTCATTGTGTGACGTTACAACTTTTCACCCACCAATTCGTTTCCTTCCCAAGCAATCACGTCGTCATTTCCTCTTATTTCCCCACGTCATCCAAATCCAGAAAAATTCCCCAGTTTCCGTCCATCCTACAGCACCATTTTCCAACCACATGCATAAAAGCCGAGCATCGGAATATCAAAGCCACGGGGACACCGATATGTCTGGAGAATCAACCATGGCGAATGAGAGGGTATATTTATCGAATGGGCAGATTGCCACGACGAAGACGACGCTCAGAGAAGATGGAGTTCACATGCACTTTGAGATTGCGGAGGTCTTGAAATGGGAGGTTATGGTTATCACCGAGGGGGATAGACCCGAGGGGTGCTCGGGGATTTCTGCGGTTCCGTCGCCACCGGGGGAGGAGAGATCGCCGAAACGGGTGCGGGTTAGTGTGGAGAGAAGGTGTACATTACAGAGGGATTCCATGTATATTGACGGGGTAGAAGGGGCTCTTTCCTTGGGAACGAAGGAACGCGTGGAGATGGCGGTTTGGACTACCTTCTTATGGTATTTCCAACAAAATGCACCCAAGAACCAGGTGGATTGTCCCGAGGCAAGAAATACCCCATGGAATGGAAAACCACAAGACGAGTGGAAACTCACCATCAAACCACTCGGCATCTTCAGCCAGCCCCAGGTCCTATACAGTCTGGAAGAAAAAGGCCTATTACTCAGCACATCTACAACAATCACCCCATCCACGCCAAATCAATTCTACATAAGTCAACGGATATTCTGGCAACTACCATCCCGTCAATACATCCCCGGACCCGGCTACGGAAGTATCCGACCAACTACGTTAGGGTATACAACTACCAACGGGATTCGCCACCCAATACGACCCAAGCCACCGGGGCAGGGAGAAACCTTTTACACGCGCTTTGTGCAGAGTGTAGGCGAGTATTTAAGTTTCCGGGTAGTTTCATTAAGTGACGAGCCCGTGGGATTCACAGGACCAACAAGCCATGTTGGCTCTATAAGTCCCCGGCATGCAGAGTTGGCGAAGCTTTCTGATAAAGAGATTATAAAGCAGTGGATGGGGGACTCCCGGGTATCTGAATTCTGGGGTAACTACACGGATGATTTCCTACCCGTTGCTCTTTCCACACCGTCCTCTATCGCCGCTATAGGTCTTTGGAATGGCCATCCCTTTGGTTTCTTCCAGATATACTGGGCGCAAGAAGATACCCTCGGCCAACTCGTCCACCCGGCCATCTCCCAATTCGACCGCGGTCTTCACGTCTTCATCGGGGAACCCTGGGCGCGAGGCCGTGTCCCCTATTGGCTAGGCGGCCTAACTCAATTCTGTCTAACCGACGACGGACGCACCGAGAGTGTCGTTCTAGAGCCTCGGGTTGATAACGCGCGGTTCTTGAAACGGTTGGATGAGAATGGGTTTTTGAAGGAGAGGAAAGTTCGCTTTAAACATAAAGAGAGTTGGCTAGTTAGATTACGAAGAGAGGAGTGGGATGGTCCGGCTGTTTAAGTGGTGACGTCAAACAGTGCGGGACAGTGTTTATACAGTGCATTTGCTGACAGATGTGGGCCATGATTGGTGGAAATCCATCGGTATTTTTGCACCATTAAATTTACATTAGTCTATTTAGAATCCAGTCCGTAAAAGAAATCACCCATCTCCTCTGCACCCAAAAACCAAAATGGCATCCTCAGAAACCTGTCCCGTCGACCACAAGAATCTTTCCTCCTCATCCGACGAATCATGCCCCGTTGACCACCCCTCCAAGGCCCGCCCACAAGCCGCCCCGGCCACGCCCGCCGGCGTGTGCCCGATCGATCACAAATCCCGCGAAGCCTGGATGAAACACACCCGCGCGACCAACCCCGACGTCTTCGCCATTCCCCATCCCATCCCTTCGACCTCCGAGCCACAGCCACCAGCACCATCATGGGCCTCCACAATCCGCTCGTACCTCCCCTTCGTCGGTAGCCCGGCACCCCCGCCATCACAAGCTCCCGCGCCACCAATGAAGAAAGACGTCTTGGAAACGACGCGCGAAGTCTCAACTATCCCACGTGCTCCTACATCCCCCGCAGACCCGGCAATTCGGCCGTCCAACCATGAGATAGAAACGGGGGCTGACCCGCTTTCTGGAAACTGGATATATCCGTCGGAGAAGATGTTCTTCGAAGCCATGCAGCGTAAAGGACATGCAGCGAGGGCCGCCGATATGAAAACGGTAGTTCCAATCCATAACGCCGTGAACGAGCGTGCGTGGGCGGAAATTAAGCAATGGGAAGCTCCATATCTTGGAGAATGTGGAGGGCCGAAGTTGCTTAGTTTCTCGGGGTTAAGTACCCAGTTGACGCCCAAAGCGAGAGTCATGACTTGGTTGGGATATACAGCGCCTTTCGATAGACATGATTGGGTTGTAGACCGGTGTGGAATGACGGTGGATTATGTCATTGATTTCTACCCGGGACGGCCGAGGAATGATGGGATTCCGAGCTTTTACTTGGATGTTAGACCGAAGTTGAATAGTTGGGAGGGTGTCAAGATGAGAGTTTTGAGAGGCGCAGGCTTGAACTAGGGACGGTGAGAGATGTATGATTATGTATTATAGAGTGGGATTTGGTTCCTGTGTATCATAGGCCTTGTGTCAATAATAAGTCTTTCTGTTTACTGTTTCTTCTTTTCGATAACCCGTAATCTCACGGGAACCCCCGTTTCTAACCCCACGGTCTCAATGTTCCAACCCGCAGCAGTGACTTTACCCCACCATTCCTCCATCTCCGCAGATCCGAGACGTCCTACTGACCGACCAAGTGTACAATCCGCCAATTTCTCTCCAGGTTCCTCCATGGCCTTGCCGAAAAGATAAAGCCAATCGGTCGTGAACCTCCCCGCGATTTCCCAAGCCCAATCCATCACCAAAGTCCAAGCCCAGATAGAATCTGTAGGCTTCGCACCTTCCTTCATCATGATTCGGACGTCATATAAGTCCATGTCTGGCCCGTCATGAATCCATATCTCAAAGGGCATATCCCTTGTTGACATTGGAAGAACTATCATCACAGACGTGCCTTTGGCCGACATTAGCTCGTCCCAACCACTGACAAAGGTAATCCTGGCGACTGGATCTCCCTTACAATTCTCCACAATAGGACTCCAGAATATGATACTTTCCCGTCTAGCCACCTCGTCAACAGTGAGAATATCCCCACTCTTTAGCCAGTGACGATACACCAACCACATTCTCTCTCTATTCAAGGTCGGCATCGAGACAGATCTCACTCCAAGATAACTAGCCACCAAATTTCCCCAAGCCAACCCCACCAAAAGCCACAAGATCGTCCATCTTCCAGTGACAACCTCCACCAACAAACTGCCTACCACAAGCGCTAGCATTTCTACCGTCGCCTTTTGAGTTCCTTCGTGAACATCCACATCCCGCTTGAGGTGCTCCGCAAGTTCTCCCTTCCCAGCCTTTACAGCGACAGTATTAAGAGCCCTCAACCCTCCTGCCACCGGCAGAATCATCCCCACACTATACTTTCCTAGCAAATCTCTGAAAACTGGCATCATGAACTCCACAAAACAAGCAAGTCCCCCACAAACATCACCAAAGAACTTCAACCTCTTAGTCTCCCCTTTGACGGCCAATCTAACCCTTTTACCCAACAAAGCCGTTACAACCCTCACCACCGCATCCCGCGCCACCGTCATCAAAAGCACTTCAGTAGCCGTAGAATTCTCTGCCCCGACACCTAACCCCTCCAAAACCGCTCGACTCGCCAAAACTCCACTCATTGTCTCAAAAAATGCCTGGAAACTATCATAGAACTGATAAGCCCTATACTCGGGTGAAACCTCCTGTGGGTACGTAGGTAGGAATGCCTTCTTGATCATATTCTTTATCCGTGATCGATCCCAGAAGGTCGTTTGTTCCGGCCAGACCTATTGGTCATACGGGTTAGTCCATGAACATCACCACCATTTCATAGAAAAACTCACGAGGTTGATAGACCCGTCTTGCTCTAACCAGCGTCTAATCACAGCACCACCCTCTTCAACCTCAGCAAGCTCGCCACCAGGGGAAAGACCCACAGTGGCCATGTGACCTGCGGCTCGCCGTTCTTGTTGGAGTGTCTTTATGCTCCCATGTTGAGCATCCGTGACCCCCTCTTCATCAACAATCTTCCAATCAGCCGAGTAGTCTTGTCCTTCTTCCTGATGCAGTTGTTCCACCCGCCTACTCTTCCGGGATCTGCCTCTGCTTTGTGATCGTTGTCCCCCGGCTTTTCGATGGGCATGTTCTTCGGGATTCGCCCGTGCTGGGGACGCTAGTCGAGCCATTTCTAAACCATTAACAATTAGCTAACAGAATGAACGTGAAGCAAGAAACGAAGATTGAAAAAAACTCACAAAGCTACATCACAACTGACATTTTCACATTCGTCCAATTTAAAATGCACAAGAGAAAACACACCTCCTTTTACATTATTATCCCATCATTATATATATATAAACCAAACACCCAAACACCAATTCATCCCATTACCCTTGTACAATCTCTAGGCATTTACGCCTTGAGAACCTCACCAGTCTCGCTGACCAAGAACTGCTCAGTCTTCTGAGGGCCAGCACCAACACCAGTCTGGATAACCCGCTGCACACCCTCGGCAAGGGTCTCGCCAAGCTCACCAAGCTCCACAATGGGCTTAATGGCCTGGAGAGAAGCGACATCCTTCCAGCCAGAAGCCTTGCTAAGAGCAGAGAACAGGGTGCCAACAACAGCAGCAGAGTCGGCCTCCTGGTAGTAAATGACGGGGTTGGCACCCGCATCAAAGGTGTAGGCAGCGACGGTCTTGCCAGCGGCAGCGTTGATAGCCTGAATAGCACGAACGGCGACCTTGGAGTAGTCGTTCATGTAGAAAATGGGGGGGTAGGTGTCCAGGCAAGTGGCGTGGAAAGAGTTTGAGTCACGCATCGTGACCTCAGCAAACTTCTCAAAATCCCGCTCGGCAATTGCCTTCTCCATGGCAGCCATGTGGGCGGGAACGACAGTGGCGACACGTTCCTTGAACATGCCAGAGGTAGCAACGGTCTGCTGCATACCAGAGGTGGAAGGAACCAACTTGCGGCCAGCACTGACAACAAGAATCAGAGCACGCATCTCGGGCCAGTGCTCGGCAGGGGCAACAAGGTCGGCCATCGAGTCCGAGCCGTCCTCCTTCTCACCCATTCTCCAGGCGACGTAACCGCCAAACAAAGAGCGGCAAGCAGAGCCAGAGCCCTGACGAGCAATCAAAGACAGCTCAGAGGGGCTGTCAGGGAGCTCGTAGAGGTCAGCGATGGCGCGAACCAGAGCAGCAAAACCAGCAGCCGAAGAAGCAAGACCCGCAGCAGTGGGGAAGTTGTTCTCCGACACGATGCGCAGGGGGAGCTCAGAGAGCTTGGGGAGCGAGGCATCCTTGGCCTCAACGGTAGCACGGCGAGCCTTCAGCTCGCGAAGGCAGGCCTGGGTGCGGGGAGCCGAAACATCAACAGACTCGCCGTTGAGGATCAGGGTATCGCCGGCGGGGTAGCTAGCCGAGCAAGAGGCCGTGGTAAGGGTACGGAGATCGTCTTGGGACAGAGTCACAGACAGAGAGCTGTTGGTCGGAAGGTTGAGCTTAGCATCACGCTTGCCCCAGTACCTAAAAACAAACATAAGATAATTGGTTAGTACAAGTTTCATCTGACAACAGCTGCAGTCTGTCTATCTTCCATAGTGCAGATGCATCTTTGCGACACTACGCGGTACACTAGTAAATAGTCACTTACTTGACAACGGCGATGTTGACGGGGGCCGTGGTGGAAGCGCGGTAAACCTTAGAATCGGCAGACATTTTGAAAAAGGTTGGAATTTTGGATGGGATGAAGGACAAAAGGAGAAACAGAAAAGAAGAAGACCAAGTTGAACGTCACGATTCAATTCTAGATTCGAGAATTGCTTTGATCCAGGGATTGCTGTCAAGCGATTCAGAGTGGGCCGCAAATTGCTGGGTCAAGGCTTCTAAGATGTCAAGGAGTAAAGGGGACTTGTTTTAGAAGGCTTGAGAGGGGTATCGCAGACAATGGATGACAGATTGATGGCACAATGCTTTTGGATGAAGACGAGAGAAAAAAAAGAACAGAAGAGAAGTGGGAAAAGCAGAAACAAAGAGACGGGCTCAATGAAATAGTGCTTCAATCACAACAACCAAGCACGGAATCTACTGTCGTCAACTACATCCAATTCTTACATCGTGCGAGTACAGCATGGCAACCATGCATTTGCCCCGCCATCAATTACCATATCAGTGCCCAGCCCCCTGGCATGTTGTCTGTGTTGTCAAAGTGGGGTTAGAACATATGCAAGTATCTACGGATACAAAGGAAGCAATTGAATTTCTACATAAAAATGGTTATGTACCATTGTCGTGAAACCAGACTACCAACCCTAAGAGCTTGTTTAGCTCAATTGTTAAACCTGACTTTCGGCCTCGCGCTCTGCCATTTCCACGGCGCTCACGGCCTTTTCGTACAAAACATAAAACTCCGTAGTTAGCTTGATAGCACCGACGGTATCTGGGTCTTGCATCTCCGATTGTCGCCGTCTCTGTTCACCCCAAGATGCTGAATATCCATGGCCGAGAATGCGCTTGTTGGATACAAGACTGTCATGAGAGCCACAACTAGACTCGCCGCTGGCACTGCCTGCCGTGTTTCCATGGGCTGACGTTAATGAGCGTGTGCGATTCGCGCTTTGCGGTCGGCCTAGATCCGGGGGGTATGGGTTCCAAATAGTTGTTTGACCGGATAGGCCAATTGGATTCGGAGAGTTCGTTATTGAGATTGAGGGTATAGCTCTGGTGAGAATGAAAGTTTCGGGGAACATTGTCGTTAAAATTATTCGACAGCTCGGTAGTAGACTAAACATCAAAGCACAGTTCGCCTCAATGATAGACCATAAGACAACATTTGGATTGTCTGTGCAGTAGTGTCAGTGTATGTCAATTAAGATTTGATGTGCATACGTAGTTGGTACTTACACCCAAACCTAGACGTCATATGTTGACCATGAAACTGCACGGTAACCAGACGCATCACAGTTGCAACCATAACCATAAGACCCATAGCCAACACTGGGACTAACAAAAGTCTTTGCTTTAGAGACAACTCCGATCTGTATAGCCAGTACATCGGAACAACTACGAACCACAAATACGTCCCCATATCGATGGCCCAATCAGCCAACCAGTACGATTGGATATCAATGCAGTTGCGGCCATCTCCGCTTTTGGTCCACAAGGTAGTAATAGGTGAACATTGTAAGAGAGACGCAATGGTGGTGGTCGTGCCGTGTAGTGAGATGAAGAGCGCAAGAGCGAGACAGGCTATTCTTGTCGAGCCATGAGAGATGACACGGATGTACCAAAATGCCACTGAAATTTTGGCTGCGGCGATAGATATTCTGTACAGAACTGAAACAATGAAGACTGCTCTTGTCATCCATGACTCGGTATGTGCTTGAGATATCGCTATCAACACAAGGGTTGACATCGCTGTTGTAAAACACTATATCGCCGACACACTGTTAGTGACACTTCAACCCATAACTATAAAAGAACGTACCCATGATATCGCAGCCATAGCATCATCCCACCCGGATGTCTCTCTCGTAGCTATTCTCTGCCAAATTCTCACCAAACCCGCCAAACTGGTAACCCCAAGAAACACAATACTCGCCGCCCGAACACCAGTAACATCCAAGTCATCCATAATGACTCAAACCAAATACAATGCAAAGAAACACAATATCGCAAGAACCGCAATCTATACCCACCCATAGTGCGCCATCTCACATTCTTATAAAGCCCGTCTAAATCGCCCTCACAGCCTCAGAACGCCGACAAACGGACCTGCCCGTCACCCGCGGGATATCGACATGAGTGGCGTTCTGTGCATGTCCCGTTTACACTGATCTACCAAGGCGTCCCGAACCACGCGGGTCTCCTCCACAGAAACGTTTCTCCCGCGCCATCAAAGGCTTCTCCCGGGAAATGTTTCTCCACCATTGTACACGTTTTATTTGTTCTGACTAGTCTTACTAACGACTGAGCCATATGGGCGGGCGGAGATATATTGGGCGTTACACTGCTTCTGCCGATTTACCGCCCCCGTGGCGGGTATGCAGGTTGCCGTTTAGGTCGCTGCAGAGATGAGTTATTTTGTGGGGGTTTGTCGAAGTCAATGAGTTTGCGTTTGTGCAGGCTTTTCTAGATACGTTTGAATATGAAGAGTTACTCATGTACTTTTATTGTGATCATTAAAATATTCAAACGCTATTATTACCGTGAGGCGCCATCTACCCTGTCGTTGTTGTTTCTTAGACCATAGTCTCGACAGATCGCTCCTCACATCCATCCACCGAGGCATGTTGTTTGTGTTTATCATTTGCTGATGACCCACCAGCTCCGTGTTTCCGTATGTCCATCTCCATTTCATAACTTCCTGCCGTCATACTATTTTCGGACCCTGGTCTTTTTGACACCAGCTCGTCCTCATCTTCTTGGGCTCTCGACGCCGTGTTGGACATTGAATGAGAATTGCCAAGCGTCCCATGGGTACTCTGTCTTGTGTTCTTTGACCGTTTCTCACTGTTGTTCTGTGACTTCATACGGATTACGAAGACCCGGAGAATGGGAATTGTCGCAGCCATGATAGTTGTCCCAACTTCTGCTGCAGCCCAGATAACAAGATACGCTCCATAATAAGTAAAGTCTCCTGAGGCAAGTGAAGGGATCTTGGAAGCCTTGACAAAGGCAGTAATCCCGGCGAAGATACCCATTGACATGGCGACACCGATACCAATCTTCTCTTGTGGCCGCATTTGTAAGCCCCAGATAATGTGCCAAGGCAGAAGAGCCAAAAGGATATCAACGGCCCCAGACCAAACCGCGCTGAATATACCATAAGTCACCACGATATCCATTGCTGGAGACTTCCAAATAAACACCGCCGAGATCGTCATTGTGCACGAGATGCTAACAATGCAAAAGTATACGACGTAATTCCATGGGCTCGACAGTACTCGAAGCAGGGTGCAGGCGAAGGATACTTTGGAGAAGATGGAAGCGAAAATGGATAAGAAACCACTCATGTTACCCATGAAGACCAGCCTGGAAAACGTAGCAAGTGGTACCACGGATAGATGTTTTCCCATGCCAAGGCGAACGTTGTATTCTGTCATTGACACATTGACCACGAAGATTAACTAATGAACAATGTAAAGTTAGTCACCATACATTAGCTTACACCTCTATGAGGACGCTAGTCTTTCATAATGTCTTAGTCGCACAAGATTGTTACTCCCTATTGGGACAGGTCTGTGTCGGACTATATATGAAATCTGTAGCTGTCTCAACTTACGTATGACAATATTAACATATAATCGTCCCACCAAAATCCTCTTCCATTTAACCGCTTGCAGTATACTCTCAAGGTGATAAAAACAGTCGACATACACAGCATACACCAACTGACAATCCGCATCTGAGGCCCCAAGTCTTGAGTCGTATCAATACTCCCCTGGTTATCACCTTCCGCAAAGGCACTCATAGCTCATGAATCCAACAATCGTAAATCAAAAAGTAACGTAACAGAGCAATCAAATCATCAAGAACACAAGAATGTAAATCAAAGACGGGAACCACGAGATATAAACGAAATCGACCACTTCGCTGGCACCTCTCAAATAGATAAAGGGATCGAATTCAAGGGAGAAAGAATGACAAAGTCAGAGGGAGAGATGGGCGGTATGCACATAAATAACTAGTCTAGACGCGGCCTCAAGATTCCTCGACTAACGGCCGAGAGATGACGAACAAGGGACTCTTTTCAGGTCCCGGGTATGTCGAACCGGGGAGCATATGTGATGAGCTCCCATCACCTCCAGCCTCGACACATTTAACAAGTACCAGGACTCTTGATACATTCATGTAACACCTCGCCAGACCCATCTAGTGGGATCCTCGTCAATCGCATCCGTTTCGTAACCTCCATCCGACTAGATATTCTCGATGATCGACTACGTGGTGACCCCTCCGTCATCTTGATATCCCTATATTTGGTTCTCGCTTGTCCGCGTTTAACTTTGTTATTAGCCCCGGCTATTGAGACTCTGGGAGGGGAGGAACCTATTGTGCCAGGGAGAAGGGATGAGTAGAGTTAATCACCGCAGTGGGGCCGGCATGATGAGATACGAACGATGGCTGAACATAGTTTTTGCTTGTCCCAGTCACGATACATAGAATTGTAAGATTTCTGTCGTTGGAAAGATGCAACACTTTCTGTAAGATGCACATGCATAGGCACTTACACACATGTGTCCGCCAAAATGACTCTTAAGCATCCAGCCCGTATTGCAACGGCCGTCCTATCAATCCAATTACCCCAGCCACGAAATCACAACCAATCTCTACTTTCTTTTCTCGTCCAATCCTTTCTTAAACGCCATATTGTCCTTCCAAAAGTAAATCCTCCATACGGCTCTCAATATGGCGATCTACTCCGTCCCATCACAAAGCAGATATAATTATGCTCGTCCTTCCAAGACCCAGACACACCTTGTTTTAGGGGTTCTCCCTTCCTCCACCGAGGATTTCGCGGAATGTGACGAGAATAGGGTAATCAAGTGACGAGTTTTCAATCTGCCACGGTAATGATCGACATCATTCGAGGTTCGCCCCCCTTACATTATGCAACGTCCGTAGCTCTCCCATGGTTGCTTTTTTGAGGTCGTATTTTCTGTGGGGAGGACATGACGTTGTAATTTTGTTCATGCGCCGCCGATCGCGGTGGTAAAAAGGAATCCGCGAACGCGCTGTCGGGCGACATTTAAGTCGTCAAAAAGGTGACAAAAATATGTTGACAAGACTGGGACTCGAACCCAGGCGGATTTCTCCATCAGGAAACTTGCGTTAAGGAACGACCTTAACCTGACGCCATAACCAACTCGGCCATCTTGCCATAGTGTTGTGAGGATGCGACCGTTATCTGAGTAGTTATTGGATAGACAGAGCGCGGTTGATTTTTTTTTCTGTGATGTGCAGTAAACCACAACAACAGCGAAAAGTATTCGATGTATGCTTGGGATCTATGCCCATAAACTAGCAACTGTCGTTTCATAAAACCAATCAAATACACGTTAAATCACAGGCCTCTTTTCCGCTCTGCAGGTCGGGTAACCTTCCCGGCTACGCCCAATCACCGGCACGATTCCTTCCCTTCAGCTTTTACAGGATTGGCGCTGTTGGACTCAATCTTAAATTGTGACCAATAGGCCAATATTTCCGGTGTGTGTAAAGCGTGCATACATGCATATGTATGTATGTACATTCTGTGAAGTGCTCATCAATTTGGTATGCTTCACTACCTCGAAATTCGGACAGCACAAATATCCAGACGTCTCCTTGCCTTTAACCTAATCTACGAATTGCGCTTGAATTACCGGCAGTAAGGATGAGATCCAGGTCCGTGATCTCGTCGCTTAGATCAAGGACACGGACGTATTTCCGGATGGCCATGTGCGGATGATCTGGATCTATGATTTCGAGTGGTGCGTCATCAACCATTTTGTAAAAATGTTCACATTTACAGGCCAACGGTAGATTGACAACCGCCGGAGTTTTTGTGATCTCATGCAGACCCGCGAGTCGTTGGTTGATCTTTCTTCCTCAAACAATCGTCATCGAACCTGGCAATTGCCACACTTTTGTTAACCCTAACCCTTCGGTATCGATGCCATGATAAGCCGGTAAATTGTGCGTAGGGGACGCAAGTATGGTGATGAAGCTGACAGTGGGGCTGGAGAGATGTAGAGTTTGGCATATGTGTGTGTTCATATAACCTAATTATTCATTGTGAGCAATGTTAAACAATGTATGTGCATATATACACGAGAAATGATTAGAATTATGAATATTGAATAGTATGTCGGCGCATCGATTAGCGGGATATAGTTGATCCAGTATCAAAGAGAATTAAGGAGAAAACTACAAATTATCCTGGGCTCGGGGCTTCACAGGCCAAGTACTGCATAGTGACCGTGAACTAGATGGTAAAAGAACGACAGGAACCGGATAGTTAGCTACACTATGAGGCAAGTATGTATGTGCTATGTCACCATGTCTCTATGTGAAAACATGAGTTTGACGCTACACTCACTGTCCAGCAGAACTTCAGGCCGGAAAAATAGGGCTGACTTGTGTACATACATACGTCTTCACACACCTTTCAACAACCTTTTCATGCAAGTTCATGCGTGTGCTGTATTCGTGGACTGAACAGCAATACGCGGAAAAGGCCAATAAAACTTCAATCGCAGTGTATTCGTATCCTTTATCCCCGCCCAACATGCGTTCAAATAGTACACACAGCCAAACGGGTCAAACACTTTTCTGGTTCTTGAATGCTGTGACTCGAACCCTTTCAATATCCGGTGCAAAATGTTGTTTCCACAACATCTCCATTTTAAACGAAGATGATCATTTAATCAATTTGCAAGAATCAACATGTGTGTTCACAGACTAACCAACTACTTCCTGGTATGTGTGTTGTAGACTTTGATGTATCTCATGTTTTTGTGTTAATTGTCCCGCACCTTGATCCAATTGCTGAATCGAGCCGTAGCACAAGCATTTAAAAATACTCCCCCCCGGCGAAGCAAATAAGCTTAACCTCAGCAAGCCCGCCCCCCAAGTGTGGCCTATGTATGTGTCTAACTAAGTAGCCTTTGACGGGTCTGTCCCTCGTGACTAAAACCTTCACTCCGCGGTGTGCCTAGGTACTCCCGTGGACCGACATGGCTGACTGGTTGAAGAGAAGTGCGGGGTGATGACGGAAAAAGGGTCCGGATCGCTTGCAAAATAGGCCCAAAGGTACTGTTTGCCCAGGACGTAGAGGCTATAAAGCTGGCCAACGAATGGTAATAGGTAGGATATTGCTTCATGAGAAAACATATAATAAGAGAGGCAGAGTTCGGGTTCCGTAGATAGATGTTGCTGTCTTCCTCCCGAATGAACTCTAGAGCCTCTGGTGGAATTCCAGTGAACTCGGGCGTACCGTCGGGAGTAATTTCAACTTGATGGGTCTGTGGGGCGGTTGGAGTTGGCATTTCTTGAGGAACGACTTCCTGAGCTAAGTAGAGCACAAGACTTGTTTGGAGCCCATCAGCTAGGGCCGCGATACCTATGATGGACACTAGTGCAGGTCCGCCAGGCTTACTGCTGCACGCAAGTAGGTTTTGCTCTAATAGATGTTGCGTGGTTTCATCCAAAGACTCTAGACATTTACCAATGTCGGTAGCTGTCATCATCACCGACAACCTAGTGATATAGTGCTGAATGAGGTCCCATCTATGTATGAATTCTGTGTTAGGAAACTGTATATGTTGATTGTAGTTAGCACTTACCGCGCGCCAAACAATATCGGGAGATTCTGTAGAATCTGATCTTTGTATGGCTCAAGCCGCGGGTGTTTGGCTGTTAAAAGGTCCACTCGCCTCTCGAGTACTGCTTCCGCCAATGCCATTTCTTCAATTAAAGGTTCATATTTAACCAAAGCTTTTGGTGGAGCACTACTCCGTGAAACAAAGATGATCTTCAAGTTTTTGTGCGTTTCCAAAAGATCTAGGAAGGTTTTTTCAAGCGGCTCCCAATCATCTACGCCATCAACAATGAGCATGACAGGGTATGCATCAAGATAATCGCGAATGACACATCTCAACAAAGACTCGGTAGGCTTAACGTTAGCCGAGCTCGCCAGGAAAGGTTGAAGTGTGTCTCGTGAGAAGTGCTTGATTTCAGTCCAGGTAACAAGTTGATAGGCAAAATCTCTCAAGAATGCAATCTCGATCGGATCCTCGTAAGGAGAAACACCAAGCATACCGTTATCGTCCCAAGTCCTTATGTGATCAGAAAACTTGGAGCTGCGTGAAAGAAACTGGATATGGCTGGTGACCAAGATTTGTTCGGGTCCCTTGAACTCCGGTTGCTGGCTTTTCGTTTTGAAGTCTTTCCCAATCTTGAGACTGGCAAATGCGCTGTGGTCATACTTGTCAGTTTTCACAGGAGACTTGGTGAATCGCTGGTGTAACATACAATGCTGTAGACTTCATACTGTGGACTACAAGACATAGATTAGCATTACAAGCGTCAAACATCGAGGCAGACTCTGTCAACACTCACTTGGGCCTTGCCACCAACAGACACGAGTGCGTTCGTTTTCCAGCAACTTCCTGGTGACTTCATGAATTTTGTCCAGTGTTGCCTGGTGTACCTTTTCGCCTCCACCATATCTCCGTAACAGTGTACCGACCGAGTCCGACAAAGGACGAGGGGAACTAACTGCGCCAAAAGCTCGGATAGCAGCAAAGATCCTCATTTTTGCCCCTTCATCCCGACAGAGTTGGTCCCTGATGGGCCTCAGTCTGCGCCGACACATATCCATTAGTGACCTGATTTTCCGAGCTTTTTTGCCGTTGCCGCAAATCCATAATATGTAGTTCCACAGCCCTTCCGTAATGGGTGCTACCTCATGAACATCGGTGGTCTCTAGACAGGAGCATTAGCGGCCGAGGCAACAAATACTACACTTGACTTTTCTTTGGATACATACTTTGTGAGGGTGAGGCATCTTGATTTGCTAGGTTATCCGTAGTTCGCTTGGATTGTGTCGTGGCTTCGCCTTTTTCTTCCGGGACTATTCGTAACATGTCCTGGACGAGCTTTTGAATGTATCGGATGTCTCTGACCTTTCGTTCAAAGATCACTTGAGGGGATAGCGTGTCCGCATCAAGTGGCGAGTCACCAAGCTGCTGCTTCTGCCATTGTTTCTTGACCGCTCTGGGGAGAAGACGGGCCGTATCGTCGATTGCATCCGTGAGTATTGCGATTATCTTGACCATGTGGCCATTATCTATGGACTGTAAAGTTTCGTAAACTCCGAGAGTGTATTCTATCTCATAGATAATGGACCAGAGGTCAGGCTCCACATCCAAGTTAGGATGACGGTCCGATTGTACCGCGTCAAGGACACTGTTCACAAAGAACTGGGGCATTTTGAAGAATCAGAGAAGAAATGGGGGCATGAGCTTTTTGTTAAAAGTATGTAGCATATGTATGGTTTGTCAATACAAAGGACAACCCCGACAGTGTATGTATCTGGAAACCAGCAGGGCCGTGGATGTCTGTGAGAAGAAGTCTTCAGAGCGTTGCTGATTACACGGAGTTAAATGCAGTAGATATCAAACACATCCCGAAATACTAATGCACAGCCTCTAGGTTGGCCGGGCCTCAACTATGGTGCGCAGCAACAGTCGTCTGGTAAGCCTTCGAAATCAGTTGATTATTGGTTGAGAGAGGCTGTTGCATTTCATCCATACGACCCTTCTACCCAACCTAAAGAGAAAAGCCGCGTACTAGATTAACGAATAGTTTATTCACCAGGATTAGCGGTAAGAAAAAGTCACACCTGTAATCGGTAAGCTGCACCTCCATGCATGAAGGCCTATTTAGGTACAGAGCAACATGTAGGCGCAAAGTCACATGATGTGTACATACACACAAGTTAAATGTTATTTATTACGGCCGTAACAGAGGTGTTCCTGTGTGACTCAAAGAGATGTGTGGAACAGCAAAACACACGTATTTAGAGGCGAGCATCTATTATCTTGTTCCAGCACGTTGGAGGCTGTAGCTCTTTTCGGCATTTTGCACCTAATACAACGGGAATGCCCATTTATTCAAATGACAGGCGACGGATATATGTACATATGTACCTCTTATTCAAGCCTAATTGCCGATTGGGCAATCCTCTGTCCAAAAATATCATGTCTCCACCTTGATGCATGGCTTGGGGCTTATCCTACACGATACAGGGCTGCTCTGGAACAGGGGGTAGAGTCCTGTGAATATACATGTAAGCAGTATGGTGAGGCAGTGTCACGGGAAGTACTATTATAGAAAGGACACATATATTAAGGTGGATAATTCTCACAGGAGTCATAGTCCGGAAGAAGATTTGATGTATGGACATGTGCACATTGTTACAAGGCACAACGACTGGAGTACTATGTACTTGGATTAGCGGTAAAGATATACGATTGACCGTGAGGGAACAAGACTAACTAGCTAACGGATCGATCGTGATGACCTGCAACGTATAGATAAGCTGACTCCGGCGCTCCGGCCGAGTGGGTCACGTCTCCAACGCTGAGCTGATCCAATACGTATTCCTCTGCGACGCTGCACTGGCAAGGAGGCATACTTCTCCAACGCCGACCGTGCTTTGCCTCTTTCTTCCGTAGGGTACTTCCTCATGCTGTACTCTCTCACAAACATATGTAGACATATACAAGAGGACAGTTGCATTGGCTCCCAGACAAGTCGGCTCTTACAAGTGATGAATAGCATCACTGGAAGACCAAAAGACGTATGCATATACGTATGCATGTACATGCATATAATGCTACCAATTTGATTTGTATTGGTCACTTACTACATATCCGCTCGCCAAACATATATTCACCCTTACCTTGACTTTACGACGCCGCAGAGGGCGTTCATCCCATGCGTATTGAGCTGTCCATGGCTGGTAGGTTGGTGGGGGACTGTCAGGAAATATCTTTATGAAGACATGAAGTCAAGCAAGCCCTTGGATTGTTATAGAAACGTAGGGTCAGTGATAATAGGTCAACTGTAACAGATATATAAATGCTTAGTCTTCTAAGTTCTATCATGGCCTCCGGAAAAACCATCCTAACATACTTATGATATGAACCACCAACCCTATTACCGTCCGTGCACAGTGACAACCCTGATGATATCACCAAGCCGGGACGACTTCACCTCATTACTGTCTTAGGATGCACGTTCGTTTCCCGAGCTTGCACTGTGGATGTCTCCCAATCCTTTGATTTAGATCAAGAATAACATCTGTAGATGAGAGTTATTAGGGTTTGGAGTGTTGAACGGCATGAGTGCGGATCGGTGAGTTGGGTGCAGTTGATCAATTATTAAACAGAATTAACGAGAATACCACAGATTATGTGGGGATCAGGGCTCGACAGGCCAAGAATAGCGTAGTAGCCGTCAATCAGAGCTTAAAGAAACCACGGGAACCGGATAGGTAGCTACACTATGAGCCAGATATGTCCTATTTCACCGGCCATGTCCCTATGTACAAATATGAGATTCAAGCTACACTCCCTGTGGAGCGGAACTTCAAGCCGGAGAAAGAGGGCTGACTTGGTCAGCCTTGGCAGTATGCCCAAGCCGACCATCTGAGTTGTGATGAAGAGTCTCACGGGTGTTGATGAAGAGCTCTAAACTTTCCTTCAAATGCCATTCTCTGGTGCCTTCAGGGAAGCCAGCCAACATAGGCTGTACCTCGGAAATGAACGTGGGAAAAATAGTCTCAAATTTTGTCAAAACAAACATTTGTGCAAGCTTCGTGGCAAATTGGATGCTTCCGTCGACGATATGTAGTAAACCCAGAGACAAATCTACATGACTGTTTGGGGATTCCAAAGCCGACGATGGAAGCCGAGGCACGATGTGAGGGACGTCTTCGGTTACCGAGAGAGTCCCATTCACGCATGTCCAGGCGATCGTGTTGAAAATTGGGTCATCCGGAGTGAGACGAAGACGTAGTCGGTCAATCGTTTCTTCATATCGCTCAAACACTGACTCTGGTATCTCCTCAAGATATTCAATAAGAGGGCGACGAACTGACTCGGACATGATCAAACGCGCTTGCCTCTCAAATGTAAGGAACCTACCCAGATAAGAAAATTAGCAGACAGTGATAGTTAGAGAACATCTGCACTTACGATCTCTTGCAGTTTTTCTCGACCAGATTTAAAGCCAGAAGCTTATCTTCAGGTGACACTGTGATTCTCCGTCTTTGCCAACCGCCTTGGTAGAAGCCCATAACATAGTTGAAGTAAACCTCCATATCAGTTCTGTTTGCTTCGATCTTCCAAAACGTCATATCAGAGAATGCTTCATGGTGGATAAGTGGAAAGGGCCTTGAGAAGAAGATAACTCGGTGGTTGGGACCAAGGGATAACAGTCCAGTGGCTATTTCTTTTGCAACTAGTGGTTTACATTCGTCAAGTCCGTCGATGAAAAAGTAGATATTCCAGGCCGTTGCAAGATCGCGCAAGAAGGCGATTAGTTGTTCCTCTTCTGGAAATTCAGCAGTACAATCAAGAATCTCGTGATATATAGAGACGATAAGATTTGTCGGTACTTTAATCTGCGTCAATATCTGTCTCACCATGGCCTGTAAAATGCCAAGTGTATGCCATGGATCTCTAAAATGGATGTGTATTTGGACAACAATGGGGCGCACGTGGAAAGGGAGACGCTTGGAAAGTTCTTCGAGTTGCCACAATACAACGTGCCTGAAAGTAATAATGGTCAGTAGGTTCTGGCACGATAGCAACGGGGTCATATTAGACTAACATTAACATGGACTTTCCCATCCCGACTAGATAGGTGGTTAGCATATACCATCACACTCGTCATGGAACGTAGATACTTACTATCTCCCAAACACCACAAGAATCTCTCGTTGGTCCCTTTGGACGAATTGTACCAGGTTTGGTATTGGGTAGAGTTTATAAACCATAACCCGGTGTTTTGCCAACGCGTAGACATTGACCGTGGAGCGGCACTTCCTATGTCAAAGGAGCCACGAAGTCCGCCCATCCAACCATCGATATGGTCCATGATCTTTGGATTTGCCCATTTGGTGTGAAAGTGAGCACGGGAGGTGACATCCTCAATGCTTTGCTCCTCCACCAACAGCTTCGAGGGCAATGGAAGCATATAGCCCGCCCAACGAGGTCTGCTCAAGAAAACCATTATCTTCTCTAATAAGAGGGTAACCTTTTCGAACCCCAGAGTAAGGGGGGACGCCTGCCGCTTCGACCACGTAAAGACTTCCCATCTCGCATTGTCTTCGATAATCGCCATGAGCTTTTGGAGTTCGTCAAATCGGCCATGGGTTATGAGTTCAGTACACTTAGCCCGCTGATCCGTCGTTAGTCCGATTTTGTGGTTCTCGGGTGCCTCATACACCATTTCCTCCCATGGTATGGCAATTTCCAACAGACAATGGGTCGATTTCATTGCCCAATCGTAGTCTCTCTGCACCTGTTTCCTGTCAAGATTGAGCCATCGTGGATGCAGTAGACAAATTAGTTGTACCAGTACCACTGACATTTGGAGAATCAGTGATACCAGTACGATTTGATCATTATCCTCAACCTCCCCAGATGTCGTAAGCGCAACAATAGGAATTCCCTTGAGAAATTGGTTGAATGCACCACGTTTTTCTACCAAGACCTTGATTTTTGAACCCAGCTCAACCTTAACAGACTCAATCTTCGAGATTCCATCCAACGCCTCCAAGCACGCCGCAACTATCTGCACAAGTGATTTTTGGGCCTTAGGGAATGTGCCCGGAGTATCGTCGTTGTCCAGAATGAAAACACCAGTAAATTCAGTGTTTTGTTTGAATTTGTGACGGAAATGAAAACGGGGGGGCACGAGAGCAGACGCAGACTTGCGCGAAGATCGTGGCCAAACCATTGAAATGGAAGATGGAGGGAATTGTCGAATTCGCCACCAGAACTTAGAGTGACTTAGAGCAATATTTGTCGTGATGGTATATTCTCATAATGGCGCAAAAACAAAACGCCGAGTCACCCGAAAATGAAGATGACCATGCAAAGATAAATCGATCGTTGCTTTGAGAGTACAAACGTCTTCACACAATTTGCGACAACTTTTCCATACAAGTTCATGCACGCGCTGTATCCGTAGACCGAACTGAATTTAATAGAATTGAATTTTTGTTGCTCTTATTGGTACTAAATATAACTATAAACATAGGTCTATCGCCCCTGCTGCGATGCATGCTAGGTTGGTTTGGTGTGACTGCGAATGATTCGACCAAGTAGATTATCATCAATCACAGGCGGGTGTGTTGGGCCGGGACAGTGAGAAAAATGGCTCGGCCAATACAAAAACTCCCCTGCGCAACAGTGGCTCGCTCGAAAACGGGTGTACGCAATACGCCTGCTCTGCTTGTTGTGATTCAAGAGGAAAGAAAATATGAGTCCGTATCCAGTGACAAGCTAACACTTAGCCACGTAGAAGCGGGTGACCCTCCAAGAGGGCGAGGTGTGATAGTGAAGCACACAAGAACGGTGTACAAGGAATATCCGTCAAAACCAAAAAGGAAAGATCAGAAGGCGGTAGTATCGAAGCGGGGTTCAAGAGGCAGAGGCAGCTGGAAAGGTACGTCGGGGTCGTCCCCGGGCTCGTCGCAAGACGGCGCTCCTATAACAGTCCATGGTCGGAAAGCTTGTAGTGGGATTCAGCCCGGACGGCGGCGTTGAAGAGGCCGGACGTAGACTGGACTGTAATATGCGGGACCAATTGAACTTCAATCACGGCGCGTTCGTCTCATTTACCCCAGCATGCGCTCAAACAGGGAACATAGCCAAACGGGTCGAACGCTTTTGTGGTTCTGGAACATCATGACCCTAACCCTTTCAATGGCCGTGATAAAATGTTATTTTCACAGCATCTCGGACGAGACGCATATTGGGATCAGTCCTCGCGGCGATGTCAGGACACGGAGATTTTAAGAGCTACCATCAGAGGTTCAGACACCCGGATGCAGAGACAAGCTGTAAGAGATGTGGAGGAGAGAAAGATCGGGTTCACTTGTGGAAATGCCGGAGAAGACCTTATGCGTGGTCGGGACCTTTTACCTCCAGGCTCCTGAGAACAACCAAGGGGAGAACAACGCTCGCGAAGGCGCTACTGAGAAAACAGGACGGGGGTAAGTACATGTGAGGTGCTTCGTCGTCCCTTCTATTACATAAGTGTGGTATCGTCGGTGCATGGGGAGGGGAGGGAAAGGAGCGGCGCGGATGATCCTAGGGCGCCTACGGGAGGAAAGCCGGATAGCAGGGATGAGTGCACGTATGTTAGGGTTATACGGTGGATAAATGGGGGCTAATTGGGCGGTCTTCAACCGTCCCCGGCCTGAAAACGAGGTATTAGGCCTGCTAATCAGGTATTGAATGGAAACAAACAAATAAAACAAACCAACATCTCCGACTCGTAACATAGATTCTTTTGGGGTTGTATCTAGGAATAAATACACATCAATCAAGCCTGTTATTGACACAATAATCCAGGTTTGTGTAATGGAACATCCCGGTATAGTGTCTCTCAAGTAACACATGCTGTATGTACAAACCGGCGTACTACTGACCATGGTATCTGCCCTAACCCAGAATAGGCGTAGAACCACTTCGGAATAGTTCTTGATAGTCATTCACGAACTTGCCAGCGAAGGGCACGTCAATACGCATGAGGTGAACGTGGGCGGTCATGTAGTAAGTAGCGAATACATGTCACATTGGTAGCATTATGTGCACGCCATTTAGTCTTTTAGCGGCGCTAATCACTAAGTGTCAGAGCCGACTGGTCTGGGAGCCAATAAAACTTTCCTCTTTATATGTCTACACATGTATGTATGTACATACATATGTATAAGCTACCGTTTGTATATTCACAGGACTCTACCCCCTGTTCCAGAGTAGCCCTGTATCTTGTAGGATGAGCCACAAGCCATGCGTCTAGGTGGAGACATGGTTTTTGTGGGCGGAGGGTTGCCCAATCGGCAATTAGGCGTTAATGAGGGGTACATATGTCCATCACCAGTTATCTGAATAAATAGCAATTCCCATTGCGTTAGGCACTAAATACCGAAGAGAGCTAGAGTCTCCAACGCAATGTTCACGAATCGTTCATTTTTTGCTTTCTCTATCAAGTAAAACCACAGTCGGCCAACCATAACTAGATATGTTTTGCTGTTACACATGTCCAACTTGAGTAGACATTGATTCTTTGATACGGCCGTAATAAATGTCATGTAATCTATATATATCCTGTAACCTTGGGCCTATATTTTCCTTTTAAACAAGTTGGGCTTTCGTGCATAAAACTATAGCTTACCGATTACCGGTCTAGCACTCTCTCTTAACGCTGATCCCGGTGACAAACTGTTCATTGATGCAGTACGCTGCTTTTTCTTTATGTTGGGTAGAAGGGCCGTAAGGATGAAATACTACAGCCTTTTCGAACCAATACTCAACTGAAGCCGATGGATTAGGGAATTGCTGCTACTGGATTCCAAAGTAGGGACCGGCCTAACCTGAGACTATGCCTAATGATTTCGGGGTGCATCAGGTATGTACTGTCGTTAACTCTGTGTAATCAGCAATCTTTTGAAGACTTCTTCTAACATACATCCACAGTCCTACTAGCTTCCGGATCTATTACCGCGGTCTTTCTTTGTGTTAACAAACTACACATATTCTACATACGTTTGACAACAAGCCCATTGTCCCGTTTCTCGTCTATTTGTTCAAAATGGAAGCGGTGATCGTGAGAAGTACCCTTGTCGCGGTAGACCAGGGGTATCATCTTGGCATTAATCTGGCCGACGTACCGGAGAGCGGCATTGACGCGAGAGACGAGCTCTCGTCTATCATTCACGAGATAGAATACACTCTTAGAGTTTACGAATCTTTACAGCCCATAGAAAATGGTCACATGGTCAAGATAATTGACATTCTCACGGATGCAATCGACAATACGTCCCGTGTACTCCCCAGAGCAGCCAAGAAACAATGGAAGAAGCAGCAACTTGGTGACCCACCATCCGATGCGGACACGCCAACCCTTCACGCCATCTTTGAGCGAAAGGTCAGAGACCTCCGATACATCCAAAAACTCGTAACGGACATGCTACGAGTGGTCTCGAAAGAAACAAGGAAAGGCACGACAAAATCCAAACAAACTGCGGGTCGACCAGTACATCAAGATACTTCACCATCACAACGCAATACTACCGTTGGCGAAAACGGTAAAGTGACCCCCAAAACTACACCAGACTTGCCATCACAAAGTATGTATCCAAGAGAGAATCAAGTCTAGCATGTGTTACCTCAGCGGCTAATGCTTTTGTTCAGAAACCCCCGGTGTTCATGAGGTAGCACCTATTACCAAAGGGATGTGGAACCGGATTATGTGGATTTGCGGCAACGGCAAAAAAGCTCGAAGAATCAGGTCACGAATGGATATGTGTCGGCGCAACCTGGGGCTCATTAGGGACGAACTATCTCAGAATGACGTGGCAAAACAGAGGATATTTGAAGCCATCCGAGCTTTTGACGCAGGTGGGTCTTCTCGCCCTTTGTCGACGTCCGCCGGCACTCTGCTACGGAAATATGGCGGAGGTGAAAAGAAACATCAAGCAACATTGGACCGGATTTACAGAGTCACCGACAGTTTACTGGAGAGCGAGGACGTTCGTGTATGTTGGTGGCAAGGTCCAAGTGAGTGTTAATAAAGTCTGCCTCGATGTTTAACACTTGTAATGCTAATCTATGTCTTGCAGTCCACAGTATGAAGTCTACAGCATTGTATGTTACACTATCTATTCGCCGAGTCTCCTGTGAAAACTGACATGTATGACCACAGCGCATTTGCCAGTCTCAAGATTGGAAAAAACTTCAAAGCAAGAAGCCAGAAACCAGATTTCAAGGGACCCGAACAAATCTTGGTCACCAGCCATATCCAGTTTCTTTCACGCAGCTCTAAGTTTTCTGATCACGTTAGCGCTGGGGACGGCAACAGTAAGCTTGGTTCTGCTCCTCACGATAATTCGATCGAGATTCCATTCTTGCGAGATTTTGCCCATCAGCTTGTTACCTGGACTAAAATCAAGCACTTCTCACCAGACACACTACGTCCTTTCCTTGGGAGCTCGGTCAACCCTGAGCCTGACGAGTCTGCGTTGAGATGCGTCATTCGCGATTATCTCGATGCATACCCTGTTCTGCTCATTGCTGATGGCGTAGATGATTGGGAGCCGTTTGAAAAGACTTTCCTAGGTCTTTTGGAAACCCACAAAAACTTGAAGATCAGCTTCGTTTCACGGAATAGCGCTCCAAGAAAGAAGTTGGCCCAATATAATCCCCTGTTTCGAGAGATCAACTTGGCGGAAACGGTAGTCAAGACACGAGTGAAGAGTTTAACAGCCACACACCCGCAGCTTAAGCCGTACGAAAACAACATTCTTGAGAATCTTCCTAGAGTCTTCGGTTCACAGTAAGTACTGACTGCGATCATGATATGCAGTGTACTAATACATATTCAATGCACAGATGGGATCTCATGAGGCACTATATCACTAGGTTGTCGTTGATGAAGACACCTACCGACATTAGTAAATGTCTAGAATCTTTGGATACAACCACGCAAAGTCTGTTAGACCAAAGTTTGCTCGCATGCGTCGCCCTACCTGACGGAAATATGCTAGCGTCCATCGTAGGTATCGCGGCCCTAGCTGATGGCTTCCAAACAAGTCTGGTACTCTGCTTATGTCAGGAAGTCGTTCCTCACCTGGGAGAGGTATCAACTTCATCCGCCCCACAGACCCCTCAACACGAGAGTGCCCCCGATAGTACGCCTGAATTCATTGAAATACCACCAGAAACTCTAGAGTTTATCAAGGAGGAAGACGGCAAAATCTATCTACAAAACCCGAACTCTGCGGCTCTTATTATATGTTTTTTTATGAAACGGGATCCTGAATATTACCATTCGTTGGCCAACTTCATAACCTCAACTTCCTACGAGGAGTCTGATTTTCAGGCCATTTTGAAAGCTATCCGGCTTCTTTTTCCGGCATCACCCTACATTTCCAATCAACCAGGCACACATGTCGGTCCATTGGAGTACTTAGACACACTGCGAAGTCAAGTTCCTGGTGGCGAGGGACAGGCCAGTCAAAGACTACTCAGTTAGACACATGTAGGCTACACCCGGGGGGCAGGTTTTCTACGGTTAGACTTCTATACTTCACCGGGAGAGATATCTTCGAACACTTGTGCTACGGCTCAGTTTGGCAATTGGATCAAGATACAGGACAATTAATACAAAAAGATGGCATCTATCAACTTCTACCCCATAAAAACCACAAACTATTTGGTTGGTTTGTAAACATAATTATTGATTGGTGAGAATCGATCCAATGATTATATTTATTGAAAAGTAGATGTTGTTAAAACAACCTTTTTCTCCGTCACCAGAAGAGTTAGGATGACGTCTTTCAACGCCCTTGAGCATGGACAGAAAAATAATCCGGTCGGCACGTGAGTGGGTTTGCATAACCCTGGCATACTTGTGCTTGAGAATGCAAACGGCGTAGTATTTAAGGTATGCAGCTTCTGTTGTTCTACCTGGCAGCCTCCCGGACTAGGGCGAATGCGAAATCTACAAATATTGCGTTCCAACAACGCCTTTGGCCGAGCGTGGCCATTGTCACGATGTCTAACCTCTCAATAAGTGCCGTGAATACATGCTGTTGATGGGGTAGGAGAGGCTATTGCAACGAAATTGCTCCAATAGAAACTTGATCAACGGACGACGGTGGTGCGCCCAACTTCCGCGCATTATTTCCGCCAAATCTCTGTCTGTGGTGAATATCACCGGCCTTGTTCATTCTGTTTTGCGGATCGCAATCGTTCAGTTTTTGCATGTGTGAAGACAGGATGCTATAACCCTACGTAGACTAGGGTTGTCGTTGTATCTGATCACATGTCCACTGCCTAGAGTATGTTTTTGATCAAAGTGATGCGCCCTGTGTACCCCCTGTTTGAACGCATATTTGGGGGAAACGAGACGAACGCGCCGTGCTTGAAGTTCAATTGGTCTGTGACGCACATTACATTTTAGTCTACGAATACAACGCGTGCATGAACTTATATGAAAAAGGTTGTTGCAAATTGTATGAATACGTATGTACATTCAAAGCAACGATTGACTTTTTTTGAGCCAACATCTCTATTTTCGGGTGACTCGGCGTTTTGTTTTTGCGCCATTATGAGAATATACCATCGCGACAAATCTTGCTCTAAGTCACTCTAAGTTCTGGGGGCGAATTCAACAAGTCCCTCCATCCTCCATTTCAATGGTTTGGCCACGATCATCACGCAGGTCTGCGTCCGCTCTCGTTCCTCCCCGTATTAGCTTTCTTGACAAATTCAAAAAGAGCACCGAATTCACTGGTGTTTTCGTCCTAGACAACGACGATACTCCGGGCACATTCCCCAGGGCTCAAAAATCACTTGTGCGGATAGTTACCACGTGCTTGGATGCGTTAGATCAAATTTCAAAACGTGATTCTGTGAAGTCTGGTCTGGGTCCAACAATCAAACTCCTAGTTGAAAAACGGGGTGCATTCAACCAATTTCTCAAGGGGATCCCTATTGTTGCGCTCACGACGTGTGACGAGGTTGAGGATGATGATCAAATCGTACTAGTATCACTGATTCTCCAAATGTCAGTGATACTGGTACAACTGGTTTGTTTACTGCATCCACGATGGCTCAGTCTTGACAAGAAACAGGTGCAGAGGGACTACGACTGGGCAATGAAATCGACCGATTGTCTGTTGAACATTGCTATACCGTGGGACAAAATGGTAGATGAAGAAGCCGAGAACCACAAGATTGGGCTGACGACGGATCAGCGGGCTAAGTGTACTGAACTCATAACCCGTGGCAGATTCAGCGAACTCCAAAAGCTCATGGCGGTTATCGAAGACAATGCAAAATGGGAAGTTTTTACGTGTCCGAAGCGACAAGCGTCTCCCCTCACCATGGGGTTCGAAAAGGTTACTCTCTTATTAGAGAAGATAATGGTTTTCTTGAACAGACCTCGTTGGGCGGGATATATGCTTCCATTGCCCTCGAAGCTATCGGTGGAGGAGCAAGGCATTGAAGATGCCACCTCCCGTGCCGACTTTCACACCAAATGGGCAAATCCAAAGATCATGGCCCATATCGATGGTTGGATGGGTGGACTTCGTGGCTCCTTTGACTTAGGAAGTGCCACTCCAGAGACAGTATTCTTTCCTTGGAAAAATACCGGGTTATGGTTCATAAATTCGGCGGAATATCAAACCTGGTACAATTCGTCCAAAGGGACTAACGAGAGATTCTTGTGGTGTTTGGGAGATAGTAAGTATCTACGTTCCATGACGACTATGATGTCATATGCTAACCACCTATCCAGTCGGGATGGGAAAGTCCATGTTAATGTTAGTCTATAATGACCCCATTGCTATCGTGCCAGAACCTACTGACCATTATTACTTTCAGGCACGTTGTATTGTGGCAACTCGAGGAACTTTCCAAGCGTCTCCCCTTTCATATGCGCCCAACTGTCGTCCAAATTCACATCCATTTTAGAGATCCATGGCCTGCAGTTGGAATCTTGCAGGCCATGGTGAGTCAAATACTGAAGCAGGTCAAAGTACCCACTGATATTATCGTCTCTATATATCGCGAGATTCTTAATCGCACTGCTGAATCTCCACAGAAAGAAAGGTTACTTGCCCTACTACGTGACCTTGCAACATCCTGGAACATCTATTTCTTTGTCGATGGGCTCGACGAATGCGACCCAGACGTTTCGAACGAGATTGCAACCGGACTCTTATCTCTCGGTCCGAACCACCGAGTCATCTTCTTCTCACGGCCCTTCCCACTTATCCACCATGAAGCATTCTCTGATCTTACCTTTTGGAAGATCGAAGCAAACAGAACTGACATGGACTATTACTTCAACCGTGTTATGGGCTTTTACGAAGGCGGTTGGCAAAGACGAAGAATCAAAGTGTCACCTGAAGAAAGACTTCGGGCTCTAGATTTGGTCGAGAAGAACAGCAAGAGATCGTAAGTGCCAACGTGCTGAAACTATTGCTGTGTACTAATGGTGTCACCTGGACAGGTTCCTTTTATTTGAGAGGCAAGCACGTTTGATCATGTCTGAGCCAGTTCGTCGGCCTCTTATGGAATATCTTGAGGAGATACCAGAGTCAGTGTTTGAGCGATATACTGAAACAATCGAGCGACTGAAATTTCATTTGACTCCGGATCACCCAATACTTAACACGATCGCTTGGACATGCGTGAAAGGGTCTCTGTCAATAACCGAGGACGTCCCTCATATCGTGCCCAGGCTTCCACCGTCAGCTTTGCAATCTCTAAACAGTCATGTCGATTCGTCTCTGGGATTACTAAACATCGTCGATGGAAGCATCCAATTCGCCACCAAGCTTGCACAAATGTTTGTTTTGACAAAATTTGAGTCTTCTTTTCCCACCTTCGTTTCCGAGGTACGACCTATGTTGCCTGGCTTCCCTGAAGGCACCAGAGAATGGCATTTGAAGGAAAGTTTAGAGCTCTTCATCAACACCCGTGAGACCCTTCATCACAACTCAGATGGTCGGCTTGGGCATACCGCCAAGACTGACCAAGTCAGCCCTATTTCTCCGGCTTGAAGTTCTGCTCCACAGGGAGTGTAGCTTCAATCTCATGTTTGTACATCAGAACATAGTCGGTGACATAGGACGTACTTGGCTCATAGTGTAGCTACCCTCTTGGTTCCAATCATTGTTTCATCATCTAGCTCACGGTCACTATGCCATACGTGACCTGTGAAGCCCCGATGCATAAATTATTTGTAGTTCTCTGCTTAACTCTATGTAATAATTGATCAACTGTTCCGCATTCACCGATGCACCGCCATGCCGTTCAGTGTTAAAACTCCTAATAATTCCTCATGCACACATGCATCATTTCTAGACTACTTGTTGTCGGAGAAACCAGTCACGTAACGAAGTCGGGAGAACCCATGAATCGCCTCCCTCTATTTCTCTATCTAATGATCATTCTAGTACTATATATATATGGTCAGAGAGGTTCCTAAACCTCCCTATTTGGACCCTCACCCCCGTGGGGTGAGTGTTCATTCAATGCTATCACATGGGAGGCTGAAGTCTACTGCCCGTTTGCTCCGCAAACGGCACCGACGAGAACTCACCGACAGGCACACACCGACGGACGAGGACCTGTAACCCTAAATCTCTGACACTTGTGATCAGCCATTGGGTCAAACCATTGTTCGCATGGATGTACATATGCCGACCTAACATTCTACTTTTCTGGTTTGCCCTCTCTAGCCGATCCGCGTCGAGTATTCGTCGGCCTCTGCGACGATAGCGAGTATTGAGGTAATGAAGTCTAACACTCTCGCCATTAAGGAGACTACGCGGTCTCAGAGTCATGTAGACGCAACCCACGCCCTAAATCGGGGCAAGTCGGTTTGCAACCCCGCAGTCGGACATGGCCCAGCGCAAGCCGCGTGGCCGTCTAACGGACAGGGGTGGGGACCGACTCTCGCCCCTGGCCTGAACGCTCCGTCTCCGAGTCTTTGAAGAAGCAAGGAGCGCCGCTGGAGATTGCAGCTAGGTATCTGAGTGTGATCACACGTGTAACTGACTGGCTCCGTGGTATTCCCAAATTCAGTAGCCCACCTGCCGGCGTGGAGATGACTCGCGCCGCGATGGAACGCCGCCTCTGCGGAGGCCGACACAGATGCGACCAGGGGAACAAACTGCTGCCATTTACAGTAGAGTTCTCGACCGCCTACTTCCCACCAGGCCCGTCAACTATGCGCATGGTCAAGACCGTGCTTGTGGCAACCAAGGAGCCTGCCTCGGTCAAGGGTACGATAGCCCCCCGGAAACTAATCAGGGGGGTGCAGCTGCCTCGGAGCCACCCGTCACGATTGGTCACATGACGTCCGGGGGGATTCATATAGAGGTCCATGTGGTTAGTATGGTGAGCCAGTGCTACGGAAAGTACTATTATAGAAAGCCCACATGTCATAAGATAAATCATCTTCACGGGAATCACCAGGCCGAGTGAAGATTCGATCTATGTACTCAGTAGATCTTTTGCTCCCTCGTTGAAGTAAAACCACCGTTGGCTAGCTCGAACTAGATGTGCTTTGCTGTTCCGCATGTCTACCTCTGAGTTGACACAGGAACGCCTTTGCGACGGCCGTAATGAATTAGATTTGACTTGTATACATTATGTAACCTTGGGCCTATATCTTCCTTTGGAAGTGATTGGGATTCCGTGCATCAAAGTGTAGCTTATCAATTACCGGCGCAACACTATCTCTTTACGTTGATCCGGGTGACTAACCATTCGTTGATGCAGTACGCCACTCTGTTTCTATGTCAGGTAGAAAGACCGTAAGGATGAAATACAACAGTGTTTCTCGACTGTGCAACTATAGGTACCAGATCACTTGGCTGTATTTTCTCATTATCAAGAAGGGTATCACACATCAATTATCTATGTAAACATCGCCAACCAACGAGACCCACGTATTTGTTAACAGTCCCGCACTGACGTCACTAAAGGCTGACATCAACCAATACTCCGTTGAATTTGATGGCCAAAGGGATCATTGTTGCCTGTTGCCTGCTGCCTGCTGCCTGCTGCCTGCTGCCTGCTGCCTGCTGCATTTATTTATTTATTTATCTCTCATTTGATTCTGTACCACCCAGCCCGTGAAACCAGCCAAACGGGGAAAAATACCCAAGATGTGCGCAAGTCACAAGTTCCTCAAAGACGCCATAATGGGATGGGATGGACTGTTATAGGAGCTCCAGCTTGCGGGTGGTAGGGGGGCCCTGTATTTTCAATGATCTTTGCTCTTTTTACAAGCTATACTTCTTGCAGTTTTTCTCACACAAAGCCAATCTTCTATTGGCAGGATCTCCTAGCCCAAAGGGAGCTATAAAGTCGCCATCAAGTCAAATGCAATGATAGACAGGGACTTTGACGCCAGAAAGTTTTCCGGAAGCTGTCGGCTTAAGGGAGGGGCATGGGACTTGGTGATTTTGATGCAAGTTTCCAAGTGATACGGGAGATGTTGAGATCCTGTATGCAATCCCTGTTCTGGAGAGTTGATGCCGGTCACAACCCTTGTACATACTTGACCTGGTGGTGTCGGACCGGGGTGGGAGACTTCCCATACATAACCCGCAAGACGGCGCTTCTATAACAGTTCATAAAAAGCAAGGAAAGAAAGAAACGTGCTGTCCTGTAGTCGACAGTTCCAACAATTATGATTGTTGCAAAGGTGTAAAATGGCTGCCTGCTGCACTGTATGGTAGAGACCCTCTTAACCTAAAGACGATGCCTAATCATTTTGGGTGCATCAGGTATGTACTGTATGTAACTCCATGTAATCAGCTACCCTTTGAAGACTTCTTCTAAGATACAGCCACAGTCCTCATAGTTTCCCCGTTTGTTTTTGGGATTTTTCTCTATGCTGGCAAGCCACACATATGCTACATATTTTTCACAATAAGCCTATTCTTCCGTGTCTTCTCTGATTGTTCACAATGGTAGGGGTCGTTGTGAAAAGAATTCTTGCCGCGGTAAACCGGGGCTATCAACATGTCGTTAATCTCGCCGACGTACTGAGGACCGGCATTGACGCGAAAGACGAGCTTTGGTCTATTGTCAATGATCTAGAACTCGCCTTTGTGGATTACCGACGTTCACTACCAATTGGCGATGTATACCGCATGTACGAGATAGATGAGATTCTCACAGCTGCGATCAAAACTGCGGTCCAGGTACTCCCCAGAGCGGCTAAAAAAGAATGGAAGAAGCGGAAGCTTACTGTCCCAGTACATGGTGTCGACAGATCATGCACTCGCACCACCTTGCAACGAAAGTTCCTAGACCTTGAATACATTCAAGAACTCGTCAAGAACATGCAGTCAGTGCTCCCAGAAGAAAAAGGCGAAGGCACAACAAAGTTGAAGGAAACTACGCGTTCCCCGGTGCATCAAGATACCTCACAATCGCAACACAATAATGCTGACGATGAGAGCGGTAATCTGACTCCCGAGACAACGTCAGACTTGCCATCACAAGGTATGTATCCAAAGGAAGATCAAGTGTAGCGTGTATTACCTCGGCGGCTAATACTTCAGTTCAGAAACCAGAAATGTTCATGAGGTAGCACCTTTCCCCAAGGGGATGTGGAACCGGGTTCTATGGCTTTGCGGCAGCGCCGAAAAAGCACAGAGGGCCAGGTCACGAATGGATGGGTGTCGGCGTGCTATAGAGCGCGTGACTGAGGACTTCCATCGGGAGAAGATGGAACAATGGATGCTTATGGAGTCATTAACTCGTCCTCGACCAGCCCAACAATCCGGACCATCGACATACTCGGATACAATTCAGAGCAGTGATATTGGCGACGAGGAACAGGCCAACCAAGAGCTACTCAATTAGACTCATAGGTGATACGGGGAGGGAGGAATCTTTGCTAACCTGGGGGGTTCACTGCGGGCGTAAGAGTGTAGAATGGAGAGATATCTTTATATATTTTGTGTCGTAATCACTGTATATGTAGGTCTCACTTGTGAAGTTATCTACTCCATAAAGAAGGTTGAGATAGGTATACACGAACATCGAAAGTCTCAGGTTGTCTCTCGGTGAAGCGGGAGCTTGGGACTCCGGAGTGGGTCGCGATGCTCAGTACCCATGTCCGCAAGTTGATAGTTTTCTACATTGGTGCTTTCACGAGTACTAGATTTGTTCTGTTGACAACCCGATTAGCAGCACTCCATTCCTCTTTTTTCGAACCGATAGACGCTTCCAATCCCCTTTGTATTGTATTGTATTGTATCTTACTTGTGCTAACCTGATTAACCGGCCGTGATTCTTCTTTTTGCAGACCGAGAAACGGTAGAAGCCCGCCATATAGCCCCGTGCAGTTTTCACATAGTCCTAATCTACTTCTGAAGCCTCATAATCCCAAGCACCAACCAGCTGCCCCTCTGTGCAAAATGGCAACGAGGAACCTGAAAATACATGAAAAAAGGAGCAAGTGTTGGGAATAGGAAGCTCGTGGTCCCCCGATACCAGACTGGGTGTATCTATCTTGTGTCTGATGGAAAGGGCGATTCCGGATGTTCTGACGTCTGCCAGCCTCTGCCCTGTCTGATGGCTGCTCAGTAAGTGTTCGTTCTCACTGTATAGGAACTGCCTCCTATATAATCTCTGATACAACAGCACTAGTAACAAAGTCCAAAGGTTGCGCTTCTTTTTGGCGCAGTGGTATGCTGATGCCTCCCAGTCCGTCAACATCCAGCAGGTATACCCCTGACAACGCCACATAACGCCACGGACGCCACACTATTACGAAACCCTCCCATCAATACGATATAAGGGTTTACTGCGTGGCCACGACAAGCACGCTAGCCATCCAGTCAACAGCTTCTCAATCTGGGCATGCCTATTTCCCAATTGGGTCTTCAACTGGTTTTCCCTATTCGGACGCGGAATCGCCCAATGCGGATGTGGTGATGTGCGTCACAAATACTGCGGTAACTATGATATAACCCCATGTATCGACAGCCCATTTTTGGTGGGTAGAAAGCGAGACGATATTCTTTCTCAGCTTCGCGGTCAATCGCCGCTCTCTCGTCGGAGGGTATTTTTCGGTCATTGACAAACCTTAATAATTCCCCAACTGGTACTCGGATATATTGCCGTATCCCAGGGTAGCTACCGTAATCAGAAATCAGAAACGTCCCCATTGGGCGATGTCGTGTCTGAATAGGGAAAACCAGTTGAATGCCCAATTGGGAAATATGCATGGCCGAATTGAGAAGTCGTTGACTGGATGGCTGGCCCGCTATATCCTTGCCCTAGTTCGGGGTCTTCCACGTGACAGAGGCACCCTAACCCTTGGCATTTTCTGGGACCCTCTAGCCCTTGCTATGGTTAGCATTCTGACTGCCGCCATGCGACACTACACGAATGATAGAACGACCTCACTCCTACTTTATCATACTTTATCATACCGATTATTCCGATCATGGCAATAGTTACCTGGACATTAGCCATTATTCCAACGGTCATATACATCATTGAGCTAAAGGAATATACGTACACACCTGCCAAAATCTACCTTTCTTGAGCCGCACTCTCACCTTCATTGTTATACATAGGTCGAAGCACAAGGGGGCCACTTCAATTCTATGCTCTGTATCTCACCAAGGGTTGGAGAAGAAAACCACTCACCAGTACTATGTCGATGGGTATCTAATGGCTAGCTCAACTGATCTTGAAACTCCAACGTCGTAGAAATGTTTCCCAACAAGGACACTTACACGAACCAAACTGGGTTATACCATGTAGTCACCATGTAGTTGGCCAAGGGTCATCGAGGTGCACCATCGGGGTTAGCACGATTGTGTGTATTGTGATGATCGGTATGAAAGTATGATATAAATAGTATGAGTGGAATGAGATGATCTATTCAATAACATGGTCACTTATATGGGGATGTCTGACGGTACTTATAGTGGTGCCAAAGTATGGGGGGGCATGTTAGTACCACTGCGCCAAAAAGATGGATCCCTTGGTCTTTGTTAACGGCCTATGTGATATCAGTGATCATAAGGTTATATTGTCTGCTTGGCAGAAACCCTAACCGGGACCTCCAGACAGGGTACAATCTGACAAGTGGCGGCGGGCGGGGTGTAGGGTGTAGATAAGAGTTATTAGGGTTTTGGGTACTGAACGGCATGCGGGCGGATCGGTGAATGGGGTGCAGTTGATCAATTATTAGACAGATTTAACGAGAAAACCACAAATTATGTTGGGATCAGGGCTTTACAGATCAAGCATGGTATAGTGGCCGTTAATGAGAGCGTAAAGCAACGACGGGAAGCGGATAGGTAGCTACACTATGAGCCAAATATGTCCTAGATCACCGACCAAAAGTTCACTAAGTACAAACATGAGATTGAAGCGACACTGACTTTGCAACAGAACTTCAAGCGGGAGAAAGAGGGCTGACTTGGTCAGTCTTGGTGGTATGCCCAAGCCGACCATCTGAGTTGTGATGAAGAGTATCACGGGTGTTGATGAAGAGCTCTAAACTTTCCTTCAAATGCCATTCTCTGGTGCCTTCAGGGAAGCCAGCCAACATAGGTCGTACCTCGGAAATGAACGTGGGAAAAGAAGACTCAAATTTTGTCAAAACAAACATTTGTGCAAGCTTCGTGGCGAATTGGATGCTTCCGTCGACAATGTGTAGTAATCCCAGAGACGAATCTACATGACTGTTTAGAGATTCCAAAGCCGATGACGGAAGCCGAGGCACGATATGAGGAACGTCTTCGGTTATTGACAGAGACCCACTCACACATGTCCAGGCGATGGTGTTGAAGATTGGGTCATCCGGAGCAAGATAAAATCGCAGTCGATAGATTGTGTCTGCATATCGTCCAAAAACTGGCTCTGGTATCTGATCAAAATATTGTATAAGAGGGCGACGAACCTGCTCAGACATGATCAAACGAGCTTGCTTCTCAAGTAAAAGAAACCTGCCCAGATAACACGAATTAGTACATAGCGATAGCTGGAGAAATTTTGCACTTACGATCTCTTGCTATTTTTCTCGACCAGATCTAAAGCCAGAAGCTTATCTTCAGGTGACACTGTGATTTGTCGTCTTTGCCAACCGCCTTCGTAAAAGTCCAGAACATGGTCGAAGTAAACCTCCATGTCAGTTCTGTTTGCTTCGATCTTCCAAAACGTCAGATCAGAGAATGCTTCATGGTGGATAAGCGGAAAGGGCCTTGAGAAGAAGATGACTCGGTGGTTGGGACCAAGAGATAACAGTTCAGTTGCTATTTCTTTTGCCACTAGTGGTTTACATTCGTCAAGTCCGTCGATAAAAAAGTAAATATTCCAGGCCGTTGCAAGATCGCGCAACAAGGCGACTATTTGGTCTTCTTGTGGATACTTAGCAGTATGGTTGAGAATCTCGTGATATATAGAGACGACAAGATCTGTCGGCACTTTAATCTGCGTCAAGATCTGTCTCAAAATGGATTGCCACACTATGGTTGCGGAACATGGGGTTTCAAAATGTATGTGAATTTGGACACGGATTGGGCGCATATGAAAGGGGAGACGCTTCGAAAGTTCCCCGAGTTGCCAGAATACAACGTGCCTGAAAGTAATGGAGGTTAGTCACTGCGGGTACCTTACGAACAGGATCAACTTGGACTAACATTAATACGGACTTTCCCATCCCGACTAAATAGGTGGTTAGCATACGACATCGTACTTATCATGAAGCGTAGGCACTTACTATCTCCCAAACACCACAAGAATCTCTCGTTGGTCCCTTTGGACGAATTGTACCAAGTTTGATATTCTGACGAATGTATGAACCATAGCCCGGTATTTTCCCAATGAGACCTCGACCGCGGATTAGCACTTCCCAGATCAAAGGGACTGAGAAGTCCCCCTATCCAATGGTAGATGTGGTCCATAACGTTTGGATTTGCCCATTTGCTGTGAAAGTCGGCACGGGAGGTGACATCCTCAATTCTTTGCTCCTCCGACGCTAGCTTCGGGGGCAACGGAAGCATATAGCCCGCCCAACGAGGTCTGTTCAAGAAAACCATTATCTTCTGTAATAAAAGGGTAACCTTTTCGGACCCCAGGGTAAGGGGAGAGGCTTGTCGCTTCGACCACGTAAAAACTTCCCATGTCGCATTGTCTTCGATAACCACCATGAGCTTTTGGAGTTCGCCAAATCGGCCACGGACTATGAGTTCAGTACACTTAGCCCGCTGATCCGTCGTTAGTCCGACTTTGTGATTCTCGGGTGCCTCATACACCATTTCCTGCCATGGTATAGCAATGTTCAACAGACAATCGGTCGATTTCATTGCCCAGTCGTAGTCTCTCTGGACCTGCTTCTTGTCGAGATTGAGCCATCGTGGATGCAGTAAACAAACCAGTTGTACCAGTATCACTGACATTTGGAGAATCAGTGATACTAGTACGATTTGATCATTATCCTCAACCTCTTCACATGTCGTGAGCGCAACAATAGGGATTCCCTTGAGAAATTGCTTGAATGCACTCCGTTTTTCAACCAGGACCTTGATTTTTGAACCCAGCTCAAGCTTAACAGACTCAATCTTCAAAATTCCATCTAAAGCCTCCAAACACGTCGTGACTATCTGCACAAGTGATTTTTGGGCCTCAGGGAACGTGCCCGGAGTATCGTCGTTTTCCAGGATGAAAACACCAGTGAATTCGGTGTTCTGTTTAAATTTGTCACGGAAATGAAAACGGGGAGGCACGAGAGCCGACGCCGACTTGCGCGAAGATCGTGGCCAAACCATTGAAGTGGCATGTAGAGGGGTTTGTAAAATCAGTCAACAGAACTTCGAGGGACTTAGGGAAATATTGGCCGTGAGCGCATATTCTAACAATTGCGTCAATAAGAAAGATAAATCGATCGTTGCTTTGAGAGTACAAACGTCTTCACACAATTTGCGACAACTTTTTCATACAAGTGCATGCACGCGTTGTATTCATAGACTGAACTGTAATATGCGGAACAGACCAATTGAATTTTGATCACGGCGCGTTCGTCTCATGTAGCTCCAGCTGTCGGCCTCTGCCCTGTCTGATGGCTAGTCACTAAGTGTTCGCTTCTCACTTATAACTGTATAGCAATTACGCCCTATATAGGCCACGATAGAAGGTTCCTCGATAACAAAGTCCAAAGGTATCAATTCTTTTGGTGCAGTGGTATGTTGATGCCCCCCAGTCCGTCAACATCCAGCTGGTATACCCCTGACAACGCCACATAACGCCACGGACGCCACACTATCACGAAACCCTCCCATCGATACGCCATAAGGGTTTGACTCTGGCCACGACAAGTATTACCAAGCGTCGAGGGGAATCGGCAACTGGTGCCAGAGGACATGTGGATACTTACATACCTCGCCAACTCAACTTTGAGTATACCGGGATATGCACTCAGTAATTACTATATGAAAAATAGAACGATCTCACTCCTACTTTATGATACTTTGTCATACCTATCATACTGATCATGGCAATAATTACCTGGCAGTCAACCATTATTCTCACGGTCATATGCATCATTGAGCTAAAGAATATACACACCTACCAAAATCTACACCTCTTGAACTCTACTATCAGCCTCACCATTGTATGACTTACCCGCAACCACATTCCATCACCTTGCCATGATATCGATACAGAAGGGCTAGGGTTAATACCGAACGTCAGAACTGTGAGGTTCCATGACGTAATTTTTCGATGACGACAGGCCGACTAACGACTAAACGGTCTATTTTATGTACGTAGTGTTTCGATTCTGTACTGCCCCTCTCAAAGTAGCTGAATCACCCAGCCTATCAAACTAGTTCAACCTAGGAAACTACGCAGCAAAGTCACAAGTGCCTACACGACACCATCATGGCAATGAAAAACAAGCTATACAGCTCGGAAAATCCCGTACATTTGGTATACTTGTAGTCCAAGGGCCGCCAACTTACAATACCATGGAACGTACGCAGCAACGTGTCTACGTCGCAGGGGTGTCGCTTTGGGTTGTCTTGTGCGAGAATTTGTAGTCCTGCCTCAAAGAGAGGTGTGCACTTGTGTGAATGAAGTGTTAAAAAACACAAATAATATGACATCATCTCCGTAATAGGTGGGAAAACGAACAATGTTTATCGAGCATTGAGGTATTTCGAACCGCCTTGCCATTAGGAGTTTTCTCGAAGGTTTATATGAAAGAGGGGGAGATGTTATGTTTGTGTGAGAGACATATTGAGAAAAAAACCAACCTGGTCAATAGAAGTTTCCGGAAGGACCGGAATAATAAAAGCAACATCGGTCAAATCATTAGAAAACCACTATAAAAGCTCTAAGCAACGGCCATTTCATAGCTCTTATACGGAAAACCATTCAGAGTTTTGGGCGTACAGACTTAGAATTCGAGGTCCAACTCTGTATGAATCCTCCTCGTATTCTATATGTTTAACCTTTGTGAGATAATGGAGAAAAACAAGTGTCCCAGCCTGCTGAACGCCCATATCAGGCACGTGATAGACGAATTAGGGTTATCTACACAGCTCACAGACAGAACAAGCCTGCGGTTCTTGTGTCCAGATACACACTTGTTGCGATAGGGGTCACCACTAAAAATGTTTACCGCACTTGAATATGGGATAGTGACAGGGAGATGCAGCGCCTATTTGATGTACATACGTGTGTGTGACCTGTCTTGACCGCATTACTGCCACGTCTAAAACGCACCACTGTGCTTCGCGGGGTCTTGACCTACTCTGGCGTCTCTACTCTACACGCCACTTATAGAGCAACATATATTAGGGGTTACTGCTCGTGTTAAAGACTTGGAGTGTTGTTTGATTAGATGTGCGACGTCGACTACGGCTCTTGCGAGTGGACTGGATCGAAAATTTGCTCCTCATTGATAAGAATGCAATCAGCACATCGGGGAAACCGCACCAACTATTGCTGTTGATCACTAAAGGTCGTGTGGTTCTGTCTTGCTCGAAGGACCTAATCCAGTGGCAGCGTTGACTCATCATCTTTTATTTGACACAACAGAGCCTCTGATGTAGTTTCAAAGAGGAAAACCACCCGCCAGCGCTATGTCGAGGCGTATCTAATAGCGAGATCGGCTGATCTTGGAACTCAGACGTCGTAGAACATATGTCCCAAAAAGGACTGTAAACAGTATGGTGAGGTAGTGTCACGGGAAGTACTATTATAGAAAGCACATGTATATTAAGATGGATAATTCTCACAGGAGTCACAGTCCGGGAGAAGATTTGATGTAGATAGACCTAGCGGCTGTGCTTATCTTATCTGGCTCCAGGGACAGAGATAGTCCAGTTAACAAGGACACTTACACAGCTCTAACCGGGTTGTACCTTGTAGCTACCATACAGTTGCCAAGGGTAATCGAGGTGCACCATCGGGGGTAGCACAATTGTCCTACCGTTTTGGGGTATGCTGATACCTGTAAGCAGTAAGGTGAGGTAGTGTCACGGGAAGTACTGTTATAGAAAGCACACATCTATTTAGATGGATAATTCTCACAGGAATCACAGTCCGGGAAAAGATTTGATGTAGACAAACCTAGTGGTTGTGCTTATCTTGTCTGGCTCCAGAGACAGGGATAGTCCAGTCAATAATACCGCTAGGCCGACAAGATGGATGCTTTGGTCTTTGTTATCGGTTTCAGTGACCTCCGCAACTATATGGTTGCAACACTGGTGTGCTCAACCCCAATCCCGACCAGCACTAACCCTAATTAAGTCCTCTGTACCACAAGGCCATGACTGCCACTGAAAAGAGGTATCCGTATACTTTACGATCACCGAAAAATTGATTTGCCGTAGAACATCAGGGCATTGGCATGGTAGAATATACATTGTATTACCCACCGGTTGTTTCAGTATCGGATATCTTGGCCAGTCACTGTCTCGCCGTTTGAATCGTTACGCTGGGTGGGATGGGAGGCACTACCAGGAAGTGACGGACTGGGAGGCATCAGCAAACCACTGCCCCAAAAAGAAGCGGAACCTTTGGACTTTGTTACTAGTGCTGTTCTATCAGGGACTATATAGGAGGCAATTCCGCATACAGTGAGAACGAACACTTAGTGAGCAGCCATGAGACAGGGCAGAGACTGACAGATTGGCGCACATAATCTTACGTGTGTGGTTAAGAAAGACAACAGATAGTCAACATTACTATTTCGTGGTACTAGAAAGGCAATGTCTACCTAGCCTCGACCGCATCCCACCTCAAATCAGGTTCTTGGGTCACCCACGATCAGTCGGGGCCCTTGCCTTCCCCTTTGACTCCCGGCGAGTCTGCTGCCAGTTCGTAACTGGCTCCAACTCTCCTCCACCCTCGATCGGCAATCTCCACTCATTTCCTACACGCCGCATCCCTGACGAGCCCTGCCGGCCCCTGGCCTGCCCGGCTTTTGGCCCGGCCGTGTTGACCCTCCGAGGATTCTCGCTCGCCAGGATACCTTCTCCTGCAGCCCGATGCTGGGACCCGATCATTTGATGGCGAGCCTCGGAAAGCTGGCGCTGGCATCTATCTCCAGCATCAGCCTCGCCGCCTTGGTATGCGTAGGGCTGGGGGAGCGAGTGCCGTGCTTCTCTCGGTTTGTTGACAGTGTCCCCAAAACTGGAGCGAGCGGAGAGGGATGATTCCCCGCTGAAGTCATGATGGTGGTGGTACGACTTGGACGGGAATCCGTCCATGTCAGGAAACATGAAGCCTCTCTTGTGCTCCACGATAGGGATTTGATGCGGACTGAAAGCGATACGATAGTTAGTAAATGATAGTAGAGGAATCTTGGAGATGGGAACTCACGTATGCGTCAATTTCTCCCCGGGGCTGTGCCGAAGGGGCGTTCTGCCACGGCCAACATTTTGGCCGTATTCGGCATCAGGAGTTCCAAATGGGGACTGGTTCCCGGAGACATCCAAATGCTGACGCGGGCTTTTATGTCCGTTTGATGAAGACATATTGATTTCTTGATGATTAGGTTGAAATCGTCAAGATAGATGAGGGGAAAAAGAAAGGGAAGAAAACAGGAATAAAACAGATTCCAAATTGTGGACAGGCACCACTTGTTTGACTTCAGATTGCGGCAACTGCAACAACGGGAAGGTACTATCGCCACCCAGGCAAAAGGAGAAGGTGCATCCAAGCTAAACAAGGAGTGTCGTAGTTGCAGAAGCTGCCAGCCTTGGACAAGAACATGATATTCAAAATCTCCACAGGCCAACACACACGATCCAACATGTCGACGTTTAGTATCAAACTGCGCGGCACAAACCCCGCTCCAATGACAATTCTTCAACGAAACATCCTATTGCCGTGCCCCGCGGGAGAGTGTACCGTGACATCTAACTCAGCGCCACATCGAAGTACATCATAGGGAAAGGCAACCAATAGAGAACGGCTACATTGAAGCCGTCCTTGAACAAATCTAAACACCTCGGCGCTGGGTACGACGGCCTGAGGTGATGAGAATTTAAAACTATATGCGTACAATAAGAAATTCACAGAGCATGGTGTCTAGATCGAGCAGTGTATGTAACTATTTTCAATGTTGCCAGATCTGCTGCATGCGTTTGGTGGTTTTTGTACATCTTTTGATTAAAGACCGATAGATTGCGACACGTGGAGTTAACAAACACCTCGCCGGACGAGAAAGCATTTTGGGCGTGAATTGCGATGGAAATGGGTTAAAATATGCCTCCAGATTATGAGTATCTTAAGTATACATTCGATGATGCAAGTGAAAAGCAACATATATTGTCGGGGATAGGATCACTTCAGATGAGACACCGGATACACAACATCCTGGCTACCACTAGTTCGAACATTATGCGTCGCACGGCTTTGTTTGTAAAGGTTCGGGTGAATTGGAAGGCAAATGAGCACATGCGACCAATCTACAGTCCCCATAGACTACTTGACATTGGGGTATATTGAGGGTACCACACGCCGACGACTACTGTGTCTAGCCATGTCTTCTTTTGTCCTGTCTTTTTCCAGCGCAGGTAGAATAGTATGCAAACATACCGCGGAACAGATGAGGTTCTCTAACATTACTCTTAGTTACACATTTGGCGTTTCCGTAGCTAAACCAATGTCGCTGCAAGCACTGAATCTCCGGCGTTCCAGTGACACCCTCGGCAAAATACCCCCCGCAAGCCCCCCAAATCGAAACATACCTTCGAGGCCTCAAGCGCTGCAATGGAGCGTCGGTTTCATTTGATTATGTCTCTTTGTGTTCTAATGTCCTCGAAACCCCCGACTCCTGGGATTCAACAGTTCGGGGAAATCAGCGCTTGAATTAGATCTCATAAACACGTTCTTGGGGAAGGCTGCGCCATCACCACTGGTAGAATCGTCACTATCCATACTCCGGTGCTTGTAGTTACTGACATGGGCCTTGTGAAGGACAAGGCGGGTATGAACCCTTCCAATGAGACCGTTCTCCAGGACACCGAATATTATCATGCGGGCGCCATGGAGAGTACTAGCTTTTTGGCTTAACCTCACAATGTCGAGACAGCGTGTGGTACACTCTGTGATTTGCCACTAATTCTCGTACCTCCTCTTTCCTCTTGGAACCCGAGCAGCCAATGTGGGTCGTAGAGTCACGCCGAATTTTGCCTGGCGGGCAATTGTTCCTATCGATCCGATTCTGGAGACTGCAATAGCCCCCGCAGCCCGAAGAGTGTATTGCTATGGTTCGCCATTGTATATACTACGCTGAACTTGCCTTGGCATGTTAAGACGAACTATGCGAACCGGAAGCACCAGTTATATCACCTGATAGTGCCACAGAGGAAGCCCGCTATGGACCAAGAGAGTGCCGTGACTGGAGTTACCCCTGGAGTCTACACTATAATTGTCATCCGCCGGGCCATCATCATTATCAGTGAACATTTTGCGATTACCGCCGGAAGTGAGACCCCAACTTAGACGCGCTAGATATTCGGACTATCTTCCAATCACGATATATTGATTATGATCTAAGGTAAACCGTAGCTGATTCCAGCGAGCCTTCGTGAAAATGGGCACAGATCTGCGGCGAGGTGCATCAGGATACTGTTCGGCTACATCTTAAGTCGCCCAAGCGTCGTTTGTAATTGCATTTCCATCCTGAGATAATGAGACCATACCATGCAGTCCAAGATCGGATGAGAATTCTGTTAGAGGGCGACCGGGGGACCGGCCGGGTGGACAGAGACCCCAGGGCTAAGGAGTTTCGTCATGTTGCGGAAAAGCTTGATGAGATAGACGCATGTCAGCCGTGGATCGACAAGGAAATGGCCACCAATGGGCCAGTCGATTCTGTAGTTTAATCGTTAGCATAGAACTTATCAATGAGATAGCAAGAGCGTGGGTTACGTACCCGTTCATTACATTAAAGTCCCGCTTGAGCTCTTCGAGGTATGCCGCGCTTTTACCTGGAGTTGCCAGGAAATAGACTTTCGTGTGATCGTTCAATTCCCTGCGGCACATGTCCCAGACCACTTGGATGTATCGGCGGGGGTGGGTGCGGAAGAGGTGGTCGAATTTATTTTTAAAAGTGCCACTATTGGCATCAATAACATGTGCATTGAGGGTCTGGTCTCCTCTCGGGAGGGCCCTCGTTGTACGATTTTACCCGATCATAACCACGGTCCTCGATTGCCGTGAGCAACGAGTGAATATAGGAGCTTGAACTCCCGCACGTCGACCCCGGGGCCAATACCAGCTTGGTCACATTGGTGGCAGAGCTTTGGGAAGTACTGGCCTGGGAGGCAGTGTTTTGGGAGGCAGCGTCCTGGCAGTTAGTGTTAACAATAAATTCATTTGGATGTTATTGATTTATTGTACACATACTTGGGTGGGAGTGTCTTCTTCCTGTGAGTCAGATGATGGAGATGAACAAGTGTGTTCCTCGCCGACGAGGCCTTAACAAACTGCAGTCCGGAGACCAGCAAGTAAGATCGACATCATGACAGATTCGACATAGGCAGCATTCTCGTCACGATCGAGATGATCATCTGGGAAAATTTAATGAAATCCCTCAGGTGGAGTCAGAGGGGGCGTTGAAAAACTCTCGGATAGCTCTCGTGTGGTTGGGACCTTCTCATGTCCCGCTCCCAACGTAGGATAGAAGCGCAATAGCTTCTTGACAATTGATAGGCTCTGGGCCCGAGGGATTGATTTTTGGCTGGCAACGTTGTGCTTCAGCGTCAGGGTTGCAACAAAGCCACTCATGATGAAAGCCTCAAGGATCTTGGCGGGTTTCGATGGTATAGTTGATGTCACCGGTCTGATCAGGTCGTGGTAAATAGACCACAATTGTGATCGAAATGGGCACTGCGTACAACGGCAGAGAAAAAGGTAGCGGATTCGGAAAGGAAAGTTTTGGTGGGGAATATTATCTCGGGCAATATTTATAATCCCAGTGAGCTAAGGTGCCTAACTACTTTAACTCGGGTGGTTGTGGTCAGCGTAATTTAGTTGCCTTTTTGGGAAGCGCACAGTGCTAGCGTTTTTACGGTTAGGGTTTGTGGTAGTCAGGAATGGGTTTGGGCAATAGATTTCCGCTGTATTTGGACCCCAACCCTAACAATGACTCCCCCGGACAACGTCTCGTCTGACAATACCCCGCCCTTTCAGCCGGACATCCAAAAAGCTCAAGTTACATCAGCCCAAAACGATAACGGATTGATTTGCTGATATTTAGTCATTTTTCGTCCTCATGAAAAAAACAAACTTGACCTCTATAGCTAATCATTGGGGATTGATCTGTACGAGAATGCAACAATGTTTCAGCTGAAAGTTATCAATTTACATCCACCTACGGTCCGGTGGATCCACGCCTTGATCTTCGATGACGGAACTGGCCAGGTAAAAGAACTGGCAGAGCGTCCCTTTGTTCATCAAACTAACAGCAATAGCCTCCAAAGAATATTTCACATGTGAAGGAAGAAAACGGCTTCGGCGAGACGTGCACTGAGTATAATCGTCGAGCCATTACAGAAGTCGTTACGGGCCAAGGTTGGTGTGCGACATGTATCGACATGTTTCTTGGCTATACGGTAGTTAAAGGTTGTCAATCCTGCAAGGAGGAATTCATGCATCGAAATGTCAAAACAACTTTGAAAGACCCCGACCGTGACAGGTATAGTCCTGGCCCTGAGTTGTATACCCAAATATTCCCTATCGGCGGCTCACGACCAAGAAATATCGAGTGGTGGACACTTGGAGACTCGGATATACAGCAGCTGTGTTCTATTCCACAAGCACCGGATGTCGAGGAACGAAAACCATGGAACCCATTCCCCAAAGAGACAGATGACAAGATTTTAGGACGATTGGGGTTGACATGCGGATGTTCAATGTGTCTTCAAATTGCACGGGCTGTAGTTGGGCGGCTATATGGGATATCCCAGAGTGTTGCAAAGGTGCCGATAAGGTCATTTATGCTCAACCTCGACTACGATCGTTTCGTCAATCTCCAATTCTTGGGCGATTACGTCCAGATTCCGCTCTCGTGGGAATGGTATTTGGAGGGAGAAAACAAGCCAAAGCTTGCGATCTCTGCCGTGGAGATACCCCGACAAAGTAGACAAAGGCCTGTCGAAGTGATGTACGACAAAATGCGATTTGATCCCCTTTTTCTAAAGAAGGTACTAGACAAATCCATGGAGGAGTTTTTACAAAAATTGCCAGTATCTTCAGATAAACGCCATAGTCGTAAGCCACAACATGTCATTGTTGATGTTCCGCGCTAATCTTGCGTCCAGAGTTCCCTGATTCATTCCGTCTGATTGACGTCCAAAAGCGATGCGTCGTCCGCATCGGGAATGCCCATGTTAAATACTCGGCTATCAGCTACCGATGGTATTCGACAGATGCCAACATGCTGACCAGGAAGAACGAATCTCAATTTATGACGCCTGGATTCCTCTCCACCAAAACCATGTCCAGAACCCTGTATGACTGTATGCAGTTGGCCAAGGACCTCGGTATTCCATACATCTGGATTGACCGCTATTGTATTATTCAAAGCGATGACTCGGAAAAGGCTGAACAAATTCATGCAATGGGAGACATTTACGGCAACTCATGGTTGACGGTTATCTGCGCTTTACATGAAGACATCAATTCGGGGTTGTATGGTTATAGCCGTAACTTTTCGCGATCATTTCTTGGCGGCGATTTCGTAAGAATTCAAGGCACCATAGATCGATGGAGGTATCTATCAGCCGAATATAAACCTGAGTGGTCTCAACGAGGATGGACATTCCAAGAGGAGCATCTTTCCCTTCGGCGTCTTTACATGACAGATTTCACACTTGCTTGGCATATAAACTGCCCAACTGTAACCTATCATCACGTGGCATTTGGGCAGATACCTGAACCTGACAGTAGGTGTTGCTTGGGTATCATAACCTCTCTTACTTTGACTCTACGATCATATGTTGGGCGTTATTTGACGTATCCGATTGACAGACTTAATGCCATATCGGGGTTTTTGAAGGCCAAGGGAGTTGAACACATCTATGGGATCAGCACCCGAAGAATCAGAAACAACCTGGTGTGGCGGCAATACAATAGGGGTATCACGGGGACCAGGTGTGATGACTTCCCCACGTGGTCCTGGGCCCACAAGTTTGGACCTACGTTGTGGCTTGGCCCAAGTGCCGGTTTTAAAGTCCACAAATCAGCTCCGATATTACACTCCCTGACCCCAATCGTTAAGCGAGCTTCTTTACTTCGGCGTATGGGTCTTAACATGAATTTTCTGGAAGGAATGAGTGACAAGCATTTGGTAGTTCTTGCTAGAGCCCCTCGTCGCTCACCAAAAATTCCAATGGCCCAGTCCATGGTTGACATGTCGGCCCAAACCCCAAACTTTATCCGACTCCATTTGTACCTGGGGCGTTACGACGATCAGACAGATGTTGACACCTTTTATCTTCTGGTGAAGCCAATGGCGGCACCTACTGAGTTGTCTAGTTCAAATGTAATTCACGCCAGGCGTGCGGGCATTTGTAACCCCTTTCGCAAAATCAGGGAGTATCCTATGGAGCTCTGTAGCGTTGCATGGATTCGCCCTATGGCAATCCAAAGCATGACAAGGCTGAAGACTTTCCGTCTCCGGCTACACTCCAAAAAACGCGGGTATAAAAGCTTCCGACTCCTCAACTCCAGCGTTCACTGGGAGCACAAGAAGTCTAAGAAGAGGACGCCGGAACGCAACAGTGCCGGGGCCACATTTAGATTACATGAGCCGAGGAGACCTCGTGTCAAGCCAGTCACCAAGCAAACTCCAGTCAACGGAGCATACTACGGCCGCGCCTCCCGCGCGAGCAATCCGCTATATCAGACATATATGATCCATTAGTGAACATGTGGGGGTCATATTTGGAGTTGTCCCATTTTGCTTTGTCGTCTTACCTGTGATGAGCTTCCTGGGAAGATTGTTATATCACTTTAAGATCGTGGACATCACAGCCTCCCCAGCGGTCTGATCTGGGGTATTCAGAAGTGTCTTTTTATAGCCTTTAATACCAATCGTCGCTATTTGTATTGTAGTAGTAGCTCCCATAATCTCCGTATCACATTGACTATCCGTTCAGTCAAGATCTCCTACGACTATGATGTTTGGATTCCTCAGCGTTACCATAACGTTGACGGGTACGTTTGGTCCTATGTTGCGCCCATCCCCATTACAAATCGGGATGCTGGTCAGTGGGATGCGGCCCGCGCCGACTCGGACAATAGCACTGCCACGATGTTTCAGTTTGCCGTGGAATAGTTGTCAAATTGTACCCAGTCTCGAGGTTCTGGTTAGGGTTAGGGTCCATTGGGAGTAGATACAGTAACCTCATGATCATTGATATCACTACAACCGATACCGAAGACCAAAGAGCCATCGAACGAGATCATTGCTGCATGTATGAATGCCATCGACCGAGAAATCGAAGATATCTGTGAGTCGAAAAGAACTGATCGTTTCTGAGAGCGAGAAACCTAGAGGAGTGTAGCGTTATATAGTGGCTTTCCAAAGGCTGGGGCAATAGAGTGCTTCTTACTAGTCTCTTTTTTGGACACGTCGTACCAAGGCTTACTCAACACGGGGGAATAACTTCTACGATATGTGGACATTTCACAACCAGACGTGGAACATCGGTTTTGAGATTCATGGCTAAACAGCTAAAATGAGAAAATGATGTTAGTCTAAGACAACCGCTGAACAGCCGGTGATGCGGATGCACCACGTTTCAGTTGAAAGTCAGTTGTGTATTGTTACAACAGCGAACGAATCACCGCAAAGTCACGGCCACGGAGTACACGTGGTTGCAAAGTGGGGGTCGACCAGTTATGGCAGGGCGTGCATTGTACTATATCTCCAGTGATGGTGATTGTCTTCCAGGCCCGATTAGTCAAAGGGTTTATGAGAGAATCTCAGATGCTACACGGGACATCCTTCATCCGCCAATATGTTTATTGTCCTCGTAGCGGGATCAGGACGAAGGAACACAAAATACATGTTAGATATAGGGTCTCCAGACATAAACGCGAACACACAGACTCAGTTTACCAGACTAAAATAAGCCATGAACAGCCGGACTACCGACAGAAACTGACAAGAAAAAGTGAACAAAAGAGATGTCCGATATGACAGCCCATGGAGGCGGCAGCAAGTGTCAGCCTCTGCCCTGTCTGGCGGCTACTCACTCAGTGTTCGCTTCTCCCTCAAACTGTATAGGAACTGAGCCCTACATAGACCATGATAACAAGTCTCTGAGCGACCAAGTCCAAAGGCACCAATTATTTCGGTGCAGTGGTATACTGACGCCTCCCAGTCCGTCATCAAGGCCGAGCTCCAATGGCAACCCGCTTCTAATAATCCGGATGTCAAGACGAGAACACAACGCCCAGGGATCTCTATGGCCGACCGATCACATAGAAACAAAGGAAAAATCACCGTATCATGTCTGAGGCCCTTTTTGAACCCCCGACTTCGTCTAAACACCGCGTCGAGAGGCGCCAATTTCCCATACCAATGACCGCCGAGGTTCGGAATAACACCCCGCATCAATGTTGTCAACAGTCTTGACCAAGTGTTTATCCAAATCGAACACTAGGCTATCACCCATGAACAGTGGAACTAGAGCCCGGAGGCGCCAACTGTTGGCTCTAGATGGTAACTTGCGTCGATACTGGATGTCCGAGTTTGTTGCGGATATCCCCAGTCCGTCTATAGGATTGATGTTCCCCATTCCTGTACCTCATTCGGTAAACCCCAGGAGGACGAAGCCTACCGGAATGGTAACAGAATGACCTTCAACATAAGGCCCAGAATTGGTTAGAAGTGGGCAGCACAGAAGTGGGTTAAAAAACAACTGCGTGATATTAATATGTATGTATCTACTGTTAAAGAAAGGAGAATGTCCATTTCCACAGTCTCTGCCCCCATGCATGTCCTCCACAAACAGTGTCCTTAAGCTAGAACTTCCTAAAAGGTATCCTCCATTAATCCTCCACTTCGATTGAAAACGAAGCATACAACGCCGTCCCAGCAAAGACACTGGGATTCTGTAACAAACACGCCAGAAAAGTTTTGTGATTGCCACAGCTTTAACACCCTAGACAGCCCCGAAATCCCCAACATGCTACTCTCCGAGTAAGACCACGCGCAGACTATTTCTCCATTCAAAGCTTCACGTAAGCAAAAGGAGGCTGCTTGATGCGTTCAGCCGCGGCTACCTCGGCCCTTTCCATGGGATCACTCCATCTAGTGACTCTCTGGAGCATTTCCGGGTCATTCGCGTAACGTTGCTGGGCTTCCTCCATGTCCAATCTAAACCCACGCTCTCCTCCGGGCCAGATAAAAATCAATTCCTCGGACACGGTGGCAGCTCTCACCGGGTTACAAATCTCGCTCCGTAGGCTACCCATCGAAACAACAGAGGCGAACCGCTTCCGACTGGCCGCGTCACACTCGACGGGCACACGATCGAGACGTTCGTAAGTGCACATACTGCGAAGCTCGTCCAACGCTTCCAATCGGTCTTCATGGCAAACCAAATATTGGATTGGAAATACCCGGCCCCGATGCTCAATGAAAGGAGGGCCTGACAAGAGGATCAAAGCTGCATCGTGATCGCAGCATTTGATAATATTATCGAGAGGGTTATGGCGGTGCCAGATCACAATCGACAGGGCAACGGATATACGACGAGTGATCTCGATCCCGACGTCCTGGGCCTCCATGGTTCGACGTCTGATTGACTGATATGAGACCAATTTACTGGAGCAAGTATAGATGTCCGGACGAAGCTTGTCGCTTGATAGATTAAGCCGGGGCGATGGTGGAATGCGAGACTCTGGACGGGATGAATGTTAGTACGGCTTCCACAAGTTTAGACGAGATGGCAACAACTAACCAAAGATATGTGTGATTAAAATCTCATTCGCTGGTGCAATCAGCTTTGATGGATCAGGGTCGAGACAATTGTGCGGAGGTTGTGGATATTTCGAGGCAGAGATTTTGTGGAAAAACATGACCACCAGAAAACTACTTTTAGCCTGGTAGGTCCTCTTGTTGTTGCCTGTTGACATTCCAATTTCACCCGCCAGTGCCTTCTATTTTGGGGACCTAGAGAAGAATATTTATGTCCTGCCTAGATAGGCATTTCATACATAGGGCATTACAGCTTATGTAATTCCCACCAGTCTTGGGAAATTGGCTTGAGGCGTCAAATGCATGACTTTTGGTCTTGTGGGTGAAATTTCGAAATGTGGCGTTGCTTTGGTGGTTAGGTCATTGACATGGTTATTACCTAAACGGGGATAGGTGATGTTGTACATGTATCATCTTGCGAAAACCGACGGAACGAAGCCTCATGACTAGTCTAGCGATGAAGTGCTTACCTCCAATACTTGTTGGCGCAGTGTATACTGTTAGCTCTTGAATAGCGCTGTCGTTTGGACGAGCAAGACAGACGAAATACCAAGCTAGGATAAGAATGACATTCGTGCCATACTATGCCCAGAAGCGACTTGGAAGCGAGTGACTCGCGGCTAGGGCGTTAACGGTGTAGCAACTCCTTCTGTTCGTCCACATGTCACGAGCATGATCAACGCTATGATGGCGCACAACATGTTCCTAACCCTACCCAGTGACACAGTCATCAAGGGCAAGTCAATTAGTATCAAGATTAGGCTACAGCACCAGTCATGGGTTCATCAGATTCCAAAGGCAGTCAGTCACGCAGTTCAGCCACTTTCTTCAAGGTAACTGCCATCTCCAAGATGCAGCCACCAAGGCAGCGCCACATGGAGCCCACAAAACACCACAATACCGAAAATAGGTTTGCTACAAGATGAAATTCGCAACACAATTAATCTCGTTCTTCTTGTTCATCACATTTCCTGTCCTTTGCCTGAACTTTGTATCAGCCTTCGAACCGACATAATGACTTCTCAATTTTCGATCCCAATTCTGCCGCACCCGGCTCCAGCTGGATGGAGACGTCACGATGCTTCCGTCGTTGCTCGACAACAGGTCAACCACCAGCGAGGCGCCAATGCAAGCAATCCAATCCAACTTCCGCCTTTACATGAAGTTATCGGTGGACATATTCCGAGCCCATTCCACAATGGCGCTCATGTAAGCCACGGTTACTACATTGCGCACAGTTACGATGAAGTGATGATATCATCTCTGAATCGTCAATCCATCACCCACCTCATCAAACCAGAGACCAGCAATCTTCATCCCAGACAACCCGTGTACTTGCCGCCTCTTGATCACAGAATCGACTCTCAGAGACCTGAGTTGCATTCCAATTCGAGTCATTTCAACCGCGACTACCGGCAGCCCAGCCGCCACGACGGGTTCTTGCATTCCGCTACCAATGTGCAATCGACGACCGACCTACCCAGAGCGGCGATGAATGATGCTCACCGGAGAGAGTTCATGGCCTTTCCTTCTTTCCGCCATCTTGACTATCGGGACGTAGCTTCTGATTACCAAGGTAATCGTGGCCTCGAATCGGAGGATCTTCCCTTGCCAAACAACGGCAACTGTAGCACCGCGGTACATCCAAGCGATGTACAATCGGAAGCAGGCATCCTTGGGCATACGTTGCCCGGTAGATGCACCCAGCCTTCCTGGTCGCTCAGTAGCGATCAATATCAGTGCGAGATAACCCACGACCAGCTCTGGGCAATCCTCCTTGGCTACAACAACGGGATTTCCAATGGTCATACGGAACGTGGAAGCTCAAATGTTGGCCAGTTGGCTGGTCCCGAGTTATAAGTCAAGTGGCATGGGACACAAAGACATCAAGGCCCAACAGAGTCACTGCCCACGAGGCTGGAGACCCTGTGAAAGCCATGTACGTATTTTTAACCTCTTTGACCAAAGGATGTATTCTAACAATAACCTTAAAAAATAGTATCACCACTTGGCAGCAGGTCTTGTCTCGCCGGCCGGGAATCACTGGTCCAGTGTAGAGTACTGTGGCTGCTTAGCCACGTCTGTGTGAAAGGCTTTGTCATTGGGGTTACATATATGTGAAGATTTATTCTCCAGCCTCTTTGTCTTGTAGTTTAAGTTGATATACCAATATATACAGTCACTCGGATAATGATGCCTGACCACACCCTTGACGACTCCACAGTTCTCCTAAATCTCGCAGATTGGCGAACAGATGATCTATATGGTGCGGCTATCGACTAGATGACTAGACAGGTTCAAACTGACTCGAGCTTCGGGGCTTATCGAACTGTGTAAAGGAAACTTTTGGTTCCTGGAATTCGAGGTCTTAACGGGCAAGATATGAACCTGTTGAAACAAGGGAGACAAACTACGCTGCGCAAAGGATCTTGTAGTCTTCTATGCGTCCTGGGTCTTTGGGGGTCACGGTTAAGTGTCAGTAACACTGAAGCTGTGTATGCAATGTCGTTTTTGTTCGAAGGTATTGTTTCCAGGTATGACAGCTGTACCTCTTGCTCTAAGCGGGGGACGTGCAAGCGGCATGTTACCCTGAGCGGTAGAGTGGTTGTACCGTTGTTGTAATTGTAAATGGCGGCCTACCCAAACGGCCGGCAAATACGATTTCAATGGAAATGGTAGCGGATTTTGTGTCACATATCGGTTACAACAGCCGTCTTCAGATACATGAGGAGGGCTTGTAGCCGGCACAGACTCTCTGCTAGAAAAAGGTAGTTATAGACAAAATGAAGACAGACAGGTCGAACGGTACAATGAACCTGTCATGTGGTGCACTCTAGATAGGGATATCGTATATGAAAATATTGCGTGCTATGAGTCGGGATAGATATTTCTGGGCTGGTTTCCATGCATCGAGGCTTTGGGTCTATAGCGAGGGTGCGTGTGGTATCTACAGCGGCGGGTGGGCTCTGTTGAATTTTGTGTACTATGATAATGGCCTGTCACATGGCAGAACGTTGATTTTGTTCACATAGTAGGTATCCAGGAACTATCATATACATTCAGGCAAGCTATGGCGCGCCATGTGTGGTACATCTGTAATTGACAGTCCCCAACCCGTCACGGAAAGCCGCGCAGGTCAGCAGATAGACGCAAGATCTAGCTTCATGTGCGGGGTTTTCCGGACATACATGTTCAACAACAGCAGAACTCACAAGTGAACAATACATCCTCTTTCCCGCATAACAAGTAGGGGACCTGGGGAAAATAGCTCGCGGTAATCGTCATTGGTCGCCATGCTCCTGGACTAAGTGCTTATGTAAGCACATACACCCGGAGGTACCACAACTAGGGTTAGGTCATCAACTTCCCAAATAGGCAACAATGTTGACCCACATGGAAACTGCCCATGTTACAGCTCTGAACAGCGCGAAGATGGTGAGGTTTGTAATTCAGAGTGAAGGACCGCGGAGGGCAAAGTCTGGCATCGTAGCTGGATTCTTGGGCATCTCGTCATCATCTGCTGGGCCATTCATGGCTGGAAAAGAGGAGAGAATTGGACACTCCCCATACTTGTCGAATCGTCACCCACTACTAAGGCCCCAATTACATTGGCCACTGGTCATAAAAGTCTAACTAGCCCTTGCCCATGTGAAAGCCAGCCGGTAGGAAGAACCCTTCAAAGATATAGCATCGGAACTGCCCGCTCCGAAATGTGGACTTGTCGGGCCACACCGAAAGTGAGACTGGATGTGCCGAGGTCTGTAGGGATATGTAATCAATTTCGGGGGCCTCCGCGGATGGAGAAATAGTCAAGTCGTCACCGGCAGTCACCTGGAGTCTGCGTGCCTTCCCTCAGAGCGTTAGAGATCTATACACACGGGCCACAATGATCATATTTAGAGCTCCAAGGCCCACATTTCCCGGTTTATTGGCCGTGGGGCCCACAATTCGCGACTGCCATTTGTAGAATCGAATCGTTTCTGCCCACAGTCCCCGATCAGTGACCCAAATTCCTTGTCTATAAATTGGGACCGATTTCCCACGCAATGGTTCCAAATTTCTCCCTCTTCTCTTCTTCATTTCAGTACGCCAACACTTCCAACGCCAAAAGGTCATTTTATGGTAAGTCATCAAAACAATTGTCTACTTCAACGCAAGCAATCAAATTCACCTTTGTGCTTGGAGTGGTCCTTTTTCCAAGTTCATTGCTAATCCAGATTACCTTCAGACATTCCCGACCATCGACATTTAAACACAATCTCGACAACTCTCGACGCTTCTTCGGTTGCTGACTGCTTCTGATGATCATACTATGCGCTGCCTGTTGTTCTCGTCGTCCTGGTTGAGGCAGGTACAGCCTTACTCAAGACGACGTAAGACTTCGCGTGGCGAATATATATGTAGGAACAACCGGCCTGTGGCCTCGGCAATCGTCTACAGTCCCCTCGATACCCGATAACCTTTGTATCTGCGGGACTCGGCACGACCTCCGGCCGGAACACTTGGCAGCTTGACTGTGAGGGGCGGACCGGTTGGTTCTGTGTCGTGTGTTCGGGTTATCGCCAAGACCACCGAAGGGGCTTGTATGAAGGCTCGGGCATTGAGGACAAGGCTGTAGTGCGAGGCTGACTATCATGCACACCTACTACCGGCATTAGGCTCTAGGTAAGTTTGGCATTCCAGTACTGTGTCCTTATATCTGCTACCATTGCCATGGTAGCTCATTTCGGTGGTTTGCTTGTTGTTGTCCGAGTTCACTGTACTAACCGGTTAGGAGGCCATCTCAACACCAATCAGCGACAAAGATCACGACACCGACGACGACGATGACCAATGATGACGACCACCGACGACGACGATGACCAACGACGACTACCGACGACGACGACAACAATCGACACAACACGACACCGAGAGCCAACAGTTGGAGCCTATGGGCTATTAGTCTACGGGCTATGGGGTTCGACCAGTACTTCGATGCGTTCCGGCACTGGGTCAACGGTGGTGCCAGCATTGACGCCGGTGGGTGTTCGCGCACCTCATCGGACGTCCGTGTGGGGGCTGCTGGTTCTACGGGGTTCACATTCTTACTTTTTTGTTTCCTAAGTGGGCCGGTTGTGGGGGTCTTAGACCGCTGGGGTTCGATGTTATCTTAGATGGCTTCGAGTGGGTTACCAGGTAGAGCCGGTGGTGATGCCGGCTCTACGGGGCATACACCGGCCAACTTCTTTTTCTTTTTTTTGTTTTTCTTCTTGTTGTCTGGCCGGGTGTGGGGGTCTTAGACCGCTGGGGTTCGATGTCATCTTAGATGTCTTCGAGTGGGTTACCAGGTAGTGCCGGTGGTGATGCCGGCTCTACGGGGCATACACCGGCCAACTTCTTTTTCTTTTTTTTGTTTTTCTTCTTGTTGTCTGGCCGGGTGTGGGGGTCTTAGACCGCTGGGGTTCGATGTTATCTTAGATGGCTTCGATTGGGTTTCCAGGTAGAGCCGGTGGTGATGCCGGCTCTACGGGGCATACACCGGCCAACTTCTTTTTCTTTCTTTGTTTTCTTCTTGTTGTCTGGCCGGTGTGGGGGTCTTAGACCGCTGGGGTTCGATGTCATCTTAGATGACTTCGAGTGGGTTTCCAGGTAGAGCCGGTGGTGATGCCGCTCTGCGGGGCACGACCCGGCCAACTGTCTTCGTCTGCTTAATATATATCTCTGTCACTAGTCCTTTCAATATTGCTTGCAGCATCTTGTCATGTAATCTCTCACGTCTCTAGTGTTCTTGTTAAATAGATAATCATCGACCACTTCCGCCATGCCCATCCGTATACTCGCCTCACTGTCCTCCAAGTTCGAGAATTCTCTCGGGGCATTGTCTGGACGCCAGTGTGCCAGTTGGGGCTCAAGAACCCTGGAAAATTCCTTGACGTGAAACCATATCCCTCTTTGTGTCCGTATTGTATGATGTCTTTGTTGTTTATTGTGTGTTCATCGCCGTGGTTTCTCACACGGCATGTGCCACTACACCAATATAATGCCCCACGTATGGTAGGGTTACCGACCTTGACCCTCACGGCGAATCACGTGACCATACAGGATTTGGAACAGCCTAACACCAGCATGGCGACGACCAAATTCCCACGTCTCATACACATGTAGTTTGTATTCCAACTTCGATGGACAAAAATACAACATGGAAATCATGCGACACAATCACGATGACCGTACATTGAACGTCGTAGTAGCCGAAATAATGTAGAGCCGCGTGTGACAACGTGCCGTCTCCACCTCTGGTCGTCTGCTTTCCTGTGTATATCGTCATTGCAACTCACTAGATTGTTCCTCTGGAGTCTCGCAGAGTTTCTCATCCCACGGTGCGTTGAAATGTCAGTGAGATGTCTAGCGCATCAGCACCCACTCGGTAACTACCTCTACTGTTTCAAGTGCTGTGTGTTCAACTTTCGACATGAGCGTTGTGCATCCACTCGTTCAATTATATCGAAAATCGATTTCTGGGGTAGTTTCCGTGATGATTTACGTTTCTGTTTTCGGTTTTGTGCGTTTTCTGCCTAGCCCTCAAGCACTGCTTTTAAGAAAGTTGGAGGTTCCCCATTTCCTAGTGTCTAATTCTTCTTCTTCTTTTCCTTGCTTCACCAACCGCCCGACTCTTCTTTATCTTCGCTCATCGCAACCGCCGTTGGAGATCGTTCTAAATCTAGTGCACTCCGATTGACCAAGTCCGATAAAGTCTTGATTCTCTTGCATCTCGGCCAACCTTCTTTCGTCCGCTTCGATAGTAAGTTTCCTTTTGTCCTTCCATCCATCAAACTGTCCATCCATGACGCTGAGTACTAACGCAAAATCCTTCCAGCAAACCGGCCAACTTCTACCCGCATCAGCAGTTGATTTCATTAATCTGCCCGACCCAGCTTTCCTTTCGTTGCCGTTCTACGACTTTGAAGCGACGACATTCATAATGCCCACCAATCAGTCCGGCACTTCTTCCCAGGGAAACACCTCCCAGGGTACCACTGGCTCTTCTCAAGGCCAGAGCTCTGGCTCTCAGGGCTACGGCGGTCACACTACCGTCTACGGCAATGGCCCTTGCACGTGCTGCACGTCTCGCGGCGGAGGCTCTTATGGCCCCAACGTTACGGAGGCTGAAAAGCGCCATTAATCGGTGATGGTTATACATATTTGATGCCTCATGAGGCATTCGTTAGGGCGCTTTGGTGGATTGGTGTTTTTATTTCTCGTGAGGCGTGATGGGCAAGTCATCATACCGTCAGCAGCTATTGCTTGATCGACTGCGTATTTCTAATGTTTTCTTTCTGTTGTTAAGTTCCGTTGGTGTTGGCCATCTTATGGCACTCTTTTCGTGTTGCCTCTTCTCGCCACTAGGATAGTTCGTAATGTAAAATGTTTATCAAATGATTCTGCTGTTCGAAGTGATTGTCAATTTAGTCCATACTGACCATGTCTCCGTGCCTTGAACATGCCCCGTACCCTATCAGACCCATCGTCGTGAGCTCGATATAGCAGGATAGTGAGCCCTGTTGAATGCCTTCTAAAGTTAGACTGTAGTTTATCGTTTAACGGTTCAGTCGGATCCGTTGGTCACTCCCTTATGATTCTACCATATTAAGGTTTTCACGGACGTCAAGGGAACTTTATTACAAGTGTTGACACAGTTCAATCAAGGGATTGACTGGGTCTAGCCAGCCGTGGATAGGTTATATGCGTGCCGCAGAACTTGAAGGAAGTCTGCAAGGAATATCCGCATCCCCCCAACATTGGCAACCTTGATCCTTGGCACGTAACACCCGCCTATACAGGCCACATTTCGTCACATTTGCTTTGCTGAGTAGATAATTAAGTACCACGTTCATCTTCCCAAAGTATAATGCCGTATTATGTTTTATTGTGACAGTACACCAACTTGTCGCGCCTGCCGTATACCCATTTACTATCCTGTAAAGTATGCATCAAATTAACAACACGGACGCCATCTAACAGATGACCCAGTCTTCGTCTTCCTCCCCCAACCCTTCGTCACGGTCCTCTTCGTTCCCCTGACGCAACTTGGAAGCCTCCGTACTAGACGTTTCCGAGAGCTTCCCACTGGGCTTCCCCGACCTACATTTCGGGATATACTCGTCCATCTCGATCTCCATAACCGACTCGGGGGAGTGACTGGCTTCGTGAATGGTGGCGTTTAACTTCCGCGCGGCGGCTTTCAACTTGTTAGCGAGCCACGGAGCCGATTGTGTTCGGCGAGTAGACGAGAGGCAGCCCTTGGGCTGCCGGTTCTGGGTCGACGGGGCGATTGAGCATTTCGCGCGCTCAGGGATCAACGGTGCGGGTGTTCGTGTCGTGCTGAATTGGTATCAAAAGGTATGATTAGTTCGGTGTTCAAGAAGCCGCGGTGATCGACATACATTTTTGGGGGAATCTCTACTGTAGAGATTGCCCTTTGAGAATTTTCTTCTGTCACAGCTGACAGGCAAGTGGTCGTCTTCTGAAAATCCCTAACGGGGCCAATTGAATGATGGTAGACTGGCGCCATGGTTGTTGTGCGGTCAAATCGTTAGTGATGAAAAATGATACTGAGATAGAATAGATGACGAGCTAGGCTGTACAGATTATGAATGTTGTGGAGGCTGCCAGCGAAAAAACCTCATCAAGGCTGCAGACTTCCAGATGGGGCAACTACATGCAATTTCCATTTCTAGGCTTGTGACAGAAACAGCTATGAAAAAGGCGGCAGCCTTGTGTTCGCATGGAAAAGACATTCTGCCTAGCCTTGCGTTGATTTATCTTGTCTGCGGCAGGTACTTGGTACTCACCGGATCGTTAAATGTGACCTCTAGCATCACTGACACGGAAAGAAACTGTCCGGCTGCCAGATGGGACTGCCGTGGCGTCCGCGCCCCCCCTGAGTCTTGGGGACATCAGTGATCTAGAAATCAGCCACGGTTATCAAGGCCTGACCAATGACAACTCCAACCTCTATTGAAGCTACTGCTGATGGTCAAGCATGTTCACTTGAGCTCCCCGGCAGGGAACCTCTCGCCACCACAGTCTTTCGCAAGTCTCCCTTGGCCCCAGACAAATGGCCGTTACTATCCGGAGAGTCCACAATGGATACTCCGCCTGTGGTAGCTGCTATCTCTAGCTGTCCCCCCTTGGTGAGTTGATCCGAGACCTGAGACTATCACCCATTCCCATCGTGCCTAGCAGATGATAACCAGCAGTTTCCATGTTCTCGGATTGTTTGGGATATAAACAAGACGTACGACTAGAACACGATGATTGAGACCCGTGGGAGTTGTCTCTTGTCTTTTTCTGTGGTGCTTCGTCCCCGATGAGAGGGCGCATACAGCCATAACAGAGAGCTTTTCATGCTGTACTACTTTCGGGAGTTCCAGAGTGTCCACGTCGTCCAAAGGAACAAATTACTAGCCGTTGAGATGGAATGATGTCCACCAATGTTATTTGTTTGCCAGTTTTCCTGAACTAGTCAATCTTTGGGAACTGCGGAGAACAATCCGATTCATCAGTCAGTTCATCCTCACGACGGGAGGACAACCAGGCGCCGGTTATACTATGCCACAAAAACCCTCATATTGACGGACCACAACAAAAGAAGTTAAAGCCGGCAATCGATCATATAGTGAACAGAAATTCTAAGAACACCTGTAAAGACTATGATCAAGTGGAACCTGTGGTCCCTTGGACAACGGCCCTTAAATTCGGTGTGGTCTCGTGGTTGAAGGCAAACTGTGTGTACGCAAGCAACTCATCTACCAGTTCGTTTTGTAAGCAACCAGCTTGTTGGCGTTTTGTGCGGGAAGTTGCCTCCGTATATCCCTTGCTGTGTTCTGTGGGGTACTTCGTAGATGTCAACAATCCGAAAAATACTTTCCTCCTCAAACCGAAGCGACAATACGTGACAATCTCAACTTCGTGCCGATTGTTGCTCAATTCTTCTCAAGATTGCAAGCAACTCTGATTCGTCTACTCACCTCGTTGTAGACGATTACCTATCCTGGTGTCCTCACCACTGGATAGCCTTCTATCAAGTCTCCCGGTCAGTGGTTGTGACTCTCTACAGCCATGTGTTCATCAAGTCTAATGCAATTGTCAAATAGGCACTTCCAGACGTCCTGATTCCTGGGATCTATATGGCCTACACGGCACCCAATCCAACTTGCCAACTCCTTGTTCAGCTTTGAACCCGCACGATGCTTCCAGCAAGCCACAAAAAAGCCACACGCAAACAGTTAGCGTATAGCATCAGCAAGGCACTGTCTATCGTCGTGTGGCATCGTTACCACCCTGCGGATACCACTGTCAACTGCTACGACCACGACGCAGCCCTGACGGTGATCGGCACTGAGCTGTATAAAAACATCAGCGGGATGTATGTCACTATCGAATCGCTGCAAAATCCAGAAGAGCGCGAAGCGGCACTGGACGAGATTCGCATTTTGGTCGACTATATGGGCTGCGCTCAGAAGGATCGCAACAGACATGACCCGTGTCCGCATCTACGCGACCTTCACCTTGAGATGCAGCTTCCGGGGGAAGAAACGCTTGAGTCTATGTCAATTCTCGGCGCGTCGGTTGATCCCTTCGACGAGATAGCTTCAACTGCTCGTTCCACCCAACAACCTGTTCTTACATCACTGCCCTTGATGCATAAGGTCCAGCACCCCAATCTCGACATCAAGCTCATCTATGAGAAACTGGCAATGGCTCAAGATATCATCGGGGATAGGTCGTATACATATATGATGTCTGCTCCGGTGGTTGGTTTCATGTTCCAGAGTTGTGGCACGCCCCTCATTCATAATCCTTCTCGAGTCCCCAGAGTACCTAGTCTGCAATCCCCGCGTCTTGAATCGAATCAGTTTGATAGCTACAGCATGCACGTTTCACAAGCGTAACAATTGTCGTTTAGATGCCTGAGCCAAGGTCTACATATCATGAGTATCTAGGAGAGACACAAAGATCATTGCCGAGCAGATTGAAGAGAAAGTCGCCCAGAGCGAAAGCATTCCAGATAGTACTTGATAGCTGCCAGATTTGTAGGAAGCACACAGGGAAATTGGAAACAAAAGAACACTTCTTTACCTATAATACAAGCAAAAATAAGAGCATCCAGACTTTATACACAGTTCCGAACAGCCGAAACAGCGATCCAAGCCCATCTGTTTAGCAAGTTAAGTCCATCACCCCTCCACTACATGTCATTTACGAACTATGATTGCCACAAGGCTCAAATGGCGGCAGGCTATTCAAACGATCAATTCACCGGATAGACTAGCACACGAATACAGAGGTGCGCCCAGACTACCGATCACAGCAGCATTATTGAGGCTGAACCTAACTCCCATTAACCAGTGCAATCCGGCCACGATACCGTTAGCCGTAGCGCGATGCGCCGATAGAAGGAACGCAGAGATGCAAGGAAATAGCACAGTGTGGTACATAAATCTGTCTGTCGTAAAGGATGTAGCTAAGGAATTGCGATAGTATTTTACCTCATTTCGCGGCGGAATCGTTTGGGACGAATTGCGAAAAGTGTATCCGTTGTAATCCAATTGGAAGGAACGGAGGACAAAAAGAATTCTAGAAACCTTGCAGCATTGACCTACAGATATGTTCTTGGCTAGAATCGGATCTTCTCTGGCGCTAAGCGAATCCGCCTTGTGGCAGATCGTTTCATGATGGCCACTTCTCTCAGGGGACACCGGCTCCAGCGAAGAGGCCGTATCATGGCGACACTTCGATACTCGGACTGAAACTGAGATTTACTTGTTTAAAATCGCCATAGCAAGTAAGTCTTCCAAACAAAAAACGAAAGAAAGGAATGTGCTATATGGAGCAACGAAGAGCAAAGCGAACAATCAATGCATGTGGTAATTTTACTCATCAACAGCTTGTTGAGACAACCGGATGCCGAAAAGAAATTGGTTTTTCGTTGAATATAAAGAAAGTCGGGACTGAAATCGGGTCCGGCTGGACACTGGAGTTCTTTCAAGGGTTTCGTGGCCATCGCCAAAGGTCCAGAAATGGGCTGGTAGGAACCCGTCGTGGGTCCTACGAGATTGGAGAAGCTTTACGCACTTACGCGTGCTATGAGCAAGAGTTCCTAAATCGATGGCCATCACAACAAGATAGAACCGTGTTAACTGGACTATCCCTGTCCCTGGAGTCAGATAAGATAAGCACAGCCGCTAGGTCTGTCTACATCAAATCTTCTCCCGGACTGTGACTCCTGTGAGAATTATCCTTCTTAATATATGTGTGCTTTCTATAATAGTACTTCCCGTGACACTACCTCACCATACTGTTTACAAACCGTGTCTCGGAGACATTGGCTGCCAAGGGTCCTCGGCGGACGCCGAAAATGATACACATTCAGGGGCTAGTCCCAAACCGGTAACTTATGCGGCCCGGGGCAACAGGACAAGCCGAAAAGGGTCTCACTTCTGAGAGTCTCAGAGAACGAAGTGCGTACACAGTTGGGGGTATGGTAAATGTAGTTCATGGGCAGCTGCGGACAGCTGGGTAGAGCACTCGTTATCGAGAGCGCTATGCCCTTGGCAGCTCCAACGACGATAAAGTCGACAAGTCTCCTGTACACTTCCATTGTTACTCCAATAGATCTTAGCCTTAACATAAAGTAGGCGGCAAATCTAAGTCTCAGTACGTGAAGCCTCAAATTAGAGCGTTGTCACTAATTATGTTCCGCAAAGCGTATCTAGTGGCAACTAGATTCACGGCCAAATCCGTCCAACTGATGTCAACCCCCGCGTGACAAACACACCCTAACCCTACAATGGACCAGACCTGCATAGCCTTCAGTGGCATGTTGACGAAAACTGTGCTTCCTGTCGAGGACAGGGATTATCAAAGGTAACACTAGGTGTATAGGTTTACAGTCAGTTGGATTAGATTGAAATATTCCATGTCGCTCTTTCGACAATTGTCAAAGTTTGAGTGTCGTCAATCTATGTCTGAAACAGGTTACTTACACAAATCTAACCGGGGTGCACCACGCACATGCCACGAGGCATCCTGGCACGTTCAGATCGTACCCTGTCTGGCGGACCCTGTTAGGGTTGGTGATAGTCAGGACCGATGTTGCGTACAGAACCTGGTGAAAGCTTATAGTCGCTGATATCACTGACATCAAAAACAAGACTAAAGGACCTACCCTTTTGGCGTAGTGGTACTGGCATATACCCAAAGTGCTAGCAGGTTGACGGCCTTTGGTGTTCAAGGCTCAAGCTGAGATGAAAATGACAAAGGCTATCTAAAAGTACAGGTTCGCTAGATAAACATGCCTGGAAGTAAGGCACATTGTGCCGCCTGGAATCTTCTGTTTATGTATGCCTGCCTTACAAGTCAGACAAATAATAGCTTCTGCTTTGGGAAAATATCAGTAGAAACTTCCTCATAGTTCAATATTGAATGGGCGACTCCCTAGGGGTTATGTTATGTTCGTAACTTCATGCTTGTAGCCACTAATATGTCGCCATATGACAAGTTGTTTGTCAGGATCTCCAGGTCGTTGGTTTGCCTCGCTTGGGACATCGCTTACCGGACGTCAAGCATCAGGTTGGTGACCAAAGACAGCGTTGTGACTAGCAAGTTGCACTTCTACTCAGAAACGGATCCAGCGACAGTGGTAAGCGTTGTATCCCAACCGCCCACAGCCCATTCATACACCTGTTTAAGACCGACATCAATTGTGCCGTCGCAACACGTTGAAGAAGTTGGAGTCGAAAGAGAATTTTCAATATGCATCAATCTTCTCGTCAACCTGCCGGCCGCCCAGCGCCCGCTGACGAGAGATTTCTTCTTCCCGATCTTCATCTGCCGGCTACTCGGAAGCGTCGGATGCCGGGCACCCCTTATCACGATCCTGCAATACATTATCCAATTGGCGTGAATCTGGCACCAAAATCATTACCGCAAAAGGTCCATCATTACGACGATATCGAGCAGAAGGAACGACCTGACCCCTCGCCAAAGAGACGCAAGACGGGACTCAATGTAGCGTTCCTTGTTGATAGCAAACTACCGGATGGCACGGTCCCCGAGACAAGTCCTGTCTCCAAGGAGATTGACATGGTCAGCGGCATCAACTCTCAAAACGACAGCCAATTGGCGGCCCAGCAGACGAATCCGCAAGAAGCGACAGATTTTCGGTATGTATGAAACCTCAATCACATGCCGCCGTTCTATGCTAACGAACTACAAACCATGGTATCGACTTTAGGGCTCAGACTTCCGTATCTTCATCATCGGTGGCGGGGAGTTTACCAATGTTTCCTGCCTACACTGATGCCAGCGTATGGGGCAACTTCAATATGGATATTGACTCCTGTTGTGAGGATTCTGACTCGAGTGATGATGGTCCGCAACATCAAAGGTATGTGTTCCTCCGTTACGTTCTTCGATTGGTGGACACTAACATGAAAGGAAATAAAGCACAGAAAACTATACCCCCGGGCGCACAGAGCAACCGCTGTTAGCCAATCGCATACCAAACTGTCTAGAAACTATATTCGCCAGGGATATCTTTCGTGGAGATTTGTCCAGAACGAACCCCATTGGAACCAATGACCGATTAGATATAACGCGGGCCCGTCTGTTGAAGCGCGTATCATTAGAAGAAATGAATCTCGAACTGCGCACATCTCGAGACGTCATGAAGAACTTGACCCTCGACGAGGAATTTGATTTCAAGGCCCGCGCTGAAAGCGTTCTCGGCAATGTAAGCGGCATCAATCCGTCGTGGACGCCTGGCACGACAGAGTTTCATTACCATGAGCGGAAAAAACAATGGAATCTAGAGGAAGAGGACAGTGAGGATGATGATCACAACAACTATTATGCACCTGAAAATGATGCAACAGATGACGATGTCCAATTTGCAGAAGGGGAAGCTATGTGGTGGACCGAAGAAATCTCGCGGATCCGAAGAATTGTCGATTGATCTCGACAACCAGGCTTTTTTCAGATGTGGGTCCTGGATAGACCTAGTAAGTTGTGGAGGATTCTTTCCGGAAGATAGCGAACTGTAAAATATCCATAAATGACTAAACCGTCGCTCTTTCGTGTCATGTGATCTACCTTAAATGTCGCATTTTGCTTGGCTACTCTCAGCGCCTCCAACAAGTGCTTCGTTCGGGTTCAAGTTAAGCCCAATGGGTTGAATGTCCAACCTGGCAATATGTTTTGCAGTTTCGCCTTCACGGAGTTACGGCATTTGTGACTTAGTTGCTGTCATCCTATCCAATCAACAGAGCTATTGTATATTTAGACGCTGGCTACAATTCCAATGGAGGTTGGCGAAGTAGGAAGTGATACAATGAAAGATAACGAGCTAGGCCACAGAGGTCGAAGTAGAACCAGAACGGTGATTTCACGTAGCTCGCCAAATGCCGGTAATCCCACATCATGAAAAACACATGAGACAAATGACAGTGTGTTTGAGGAATAAATTTCCAAAGCGATGTTAAAGACTATGTATGTACCTTTCAATGTACACTCTGTCGTTGCTGTCCGCCGCGATGAGTTAGGTCACACAAGAAGGGTCACGTGACTTTGTCCGTCCCAAGTACACGAGATACACAGGGTTAACACGCTGCCAACCCTAGAGTTTACACAGGTAACACAGCTCGAGCACTGGTGAATACGCAATTCTACCTTGCTGGAAAACTGCTAAAGTGAGAGTATCGTCGTGATTATGAGAGTATCGAGAGGAGGTGATGATAGTTGTATTGTTGGTTCAGTCAATGTCTTGGATCAGTTATCTAACTAGAATCGAAAGAAGAAGAGAGAAAGAGTGAAAGGACGAGGGAAAGGGGTCGAGACTATATCCCCAAGATACTAAGCACCAGTCCATGACAATAGCCGGGCGATGGGTCGAAACGTAATCTCCCATAGTTTACCAATCACCAACAATGCTGTGCAGGTGACACTCTTGTGACGTCACCATGCTAGCACATCTCCATACCCAATTGACAAAAACCATGCCGTATGGGAAATACTAACGAACGCCACCTTAACAACCCCTTTATTGTGGCTTCAAGAGACTTGGTAGAGTCATAGCCATTTCATTGGGATACGGAGTCTTGTCATGCAGTCCCCTCGATCGGCAACTTGCGGGATTGATCGGGGATTATGTTTGTTGTATACTTGTGTTCTTCAATGATTGCTGCAATACAAATGAAAGTCGCCACCATAGACAAGAGATTGGAAAAACAGAATCTGTCTCGCGAGAGGCGTTGGAACTACTCGAACCTGAATCGTGTTTAACAGCGTGTTATGCATTCTGGTCTAGCCAATAGTCATTCCAGTGTCTGTTATGGTCTTGAGGGAATGTAGAGATATCTGTGGCTAGTTCAAATGATTATTCTATGAATGACACGCCAGACATTTTATGTGAGAGATCATCTATCGGCGAGAGCGAATATATTCCTACAGCACGGGACAAGATGTGCTTCTCGGGTCGACGGCACATGGCTAACACAGCGTAAATCCGAGACTTGCTGATGAATTAGATCGCGGCTATCCCCATGTTCCCGGGGTATGTGATGCATCTGCGATATCTACGTCTCTTAAAGAACAGCTAACATTAATCTAGAACAAAGCCTCGAATTCGGGTATTGACCTTGAGCCAACTACACTCAAGGAACTGCCGGTGCATTGGCTTTCGAGTTATAGACCCCTAACATGATTGACCCGTTTTTCTTCCGGACATAGACTGACCTGTTAAGAGTTGACACTTGCGCCGCTTTTCTTTATGTTGCTAATTTGGAGGGTGTATATCGTGAGCAGTTGATAGTTTTTACCAGGCAAAGTAGAATGCACAGCAGTTGACCGGAGGAGCCAGTAGATGTCATATTGGTTCTGTTTGGTCATGGTAGAGTCTAGGCTCCAAAACTAACCATCAAATGCAGTTGCTCAAAGGCAACCTAGCGGCATTGCCTGCACCTGCCTACTGTATATCGATACGGAAAGCACCAGGTACGCCATTCCAATGCAATCTCTACAGTAAACGTACCCCATAACCCACTAAAGGCACCACATGCCCCTCAGGCTATAATAACCGTCCCAGGGCGTTGTTTTTGTTTCTTCATTTTCTCGTGTCTCCAAACTGTCCTTTGATCTTGTCATCTCAATCAAACAACTTAACAAAATGACTTCTCCCATTTCATCTCATGCCAACTCTATTGGCAACGCTCAGCCAGTATCCAATGCTATTTATGGCCCTGCCAACGCGCCCGTTACGCCGGAAGCCCAAATTGGTTTCGCCGCACAGCCCAATGCTACTGATAATGGAGCTGATAACCCAGTCATTGTTCCCCACAATGCTGCGGCCGGTCCTGCTGCTGCTGCGGACCCTGAAGGCGCGGATCATTGGGCTTACATAGCCCCCGGGCCCGCCCCCCCTCCCTCGCCGGCTTCCATTGCTGGAGCCTCTCGGTTCCCCGGTGTCGGAGCACACCCCGCCAATCCCGGAAGTCCTGTCGCCATGGTACCACACCAGTTCCATCCTTTGGGGCCCGCTTTACTGTGCCAAAGTCCACATGGACTACGCCCTCGGCCAGCTATGACGCCAGCGGAACGCAGGGCCATCACGTTAGAGTACGAGCAGCTCCGAAGGCGGTATTTCCTGACTCATATTCTATGGGTCGAGCCGTATCCCATGACCACGTAAGTCTTCATTTACCATTTAAATGTCATTGAACTTGTCTACTGACATGACATACACAGTCCACCGGAACAGGGTAGGCCAAAGCCCATCAACTCAGACGCCGCCACGCACGAGCCTGATACAGCGGAGCCCACGACAACCGGGCCTGCGAGAACAGAGCCGCGTCGTTAGATCTTTATGCTAACCGCCAAAATGATCTGTTTTTCGGTATCCTCTCAGTCGAACCAGCGACCTCAGTTGTGGAAGTTATTCACCAAGTGGCAAGAGCTTGTGTGGTGAAGATAACGGCGTTGTACCCGGGCTTTCCAGCGAAGGGCATGTATGCACTTCGCCGATGAGATGTGTTACCATTAGTCCAACTAGAACAACAGGGGGCAGTTGGGAGAGGCACTACAGGTGGTTCCAAGGATCGACGCACGTTAGATAGCTGGTTCATTAATTCAATGTTTTGTCGTGCCTAGAGAGTTATATCATCCTGTGTCATGTGGTTAAGCTTGACACCATCATTATAGATTCTTCGGGACAGTCGAGTTCGCCTCAGACTCCTCCATACTTGTCCAACCCGGAATCGTGACTACACTATCGATCATTCCAGGCACTTCCGAACGATCATCTAGATGCACCATGGCGAATGTTCTGCGTCCACTGTGTTTGTAGATTAATATTAATTTGGCATCAGCAACCAAGAATTGTATATGTATAGTAATCGAAGCTATCAAACAGACTGTTGGAGAAATCAGTCACGTAACGAAGTCGGGAGAACCCATGAATCGCCTCCCTCTATTTCTCTATCTAATGGTCATTCTAGTACTATATATATATATGGTTAGAGAGGTTCCTAAACCTCTCTATTTGGACCCTCACCCCCGTGGGGTGAGTGTTCGTTCAATGTTATCACATGAGAGGCTGAAGTCTACTGCCCGTTTGCTCCGCAAACGGCACCGACGAGAACACACCGACAGGCACACACCGACGGACGAGGACCTGTAACCCTAAATCTCTGACACAGACCTTTACCTGTTCTGCTTGATCGAATATACACTGTGATCTCTCCACATTAGAATTATCCGAGGGCCCTACATTGGTTTTCTCGATGGCCATTTGGTATTGCTCTGGTGGCTTGTTCTAGTATGGATGGAGTCTTCGCTCCACACATTCGCTGTCTTGTATTACTATGTTACAGTGTGCCGCAGTAGTTTTTGCTTCTGATGATTCCTATTTTCTATATGCCAGTGGAAGATGGATAGTTTCTGCGTGCAACATGGCCTTTTGGATAGGGTTATGCATCCAGACAACCCTACATGATGCCTCACGTGATCCCCATCTTAACCGGCATGTCGGGTCGGGCGTGATACCGTCATAGGGCGTAGAGGACAAGAGATGTCAATGCAATTTAGGTGTGCACCTGTGCCAAGTATACAATAGAGTATAATCTAGAACAGTGCTCATAGTTGGGCCGGTCTATTTGTGGATACCAAGTGGTAGCGGTAGAGAGCTTCGTGGATGGATCAGTAATAATACGGTGATTGTTTAGTTGACCGAGTACTTGTACGGTCTCGTTGGACTCTGACAAGGAAAGAGAGGCGGGGGGTCAAATCATTACACAACAGTGAGGGTGTACCTCTTTTACGTCACAATGAAATGACGCCGACAGTGCCCTCGACCATTCATGGCGTGATAAGTTTCCTGAAACTCCGGTTTAAGACAACCACCAGAAATGTGTCGCTACGGCATGTATCTAGCTGTGCTTGTTAAAGCGCATCTGAGCGAGAAACTACGATTGGCTGCCGAGTGATTCAGAAACGTACAATTGGAGGTAGCTGGAATGATGTATCGAGAATAGCGGGCAGCATATTTGCTATGACTGTACTCTGTTTCCAGTGGAAAGCGGTACCATACTGACTCATCATGGTGGAAGACACAAGGCAAAGGCTAAAAAGCGCAAATGGTCCCGTGAAGGTCGAGCAATGTGTGCAGGTTATAGAAGAGTAGTCTCCTGTCAGATCTTGTTACATCAAGTATACTGATTAAGAAAGAACGAGAATGGCAGAGACTGACTGTACAATAAACGCATTGGAGAAGAGAACCCGGCGGGGGCAGATATCTCATTTGGTTCCGGACGGCCATAGACACTACCGGGCTCATAGAATGGAGTCGGTAACTAAAGCCCCGTGCTCGCTGCCATCGTTCGAAAGGTGAATGGATAGGGCTGGAGGAAAACAAGTCTTCTAATAGAACGCGTCAAGTAGATCAATGTTAGTCTATGACATGTAAAGGTTTCCAGTCCTCTATACATTTTGGAGATAGCCTCATGGAGCGTCAATAGAAAGGTGTATCCTTTTACCGCTGTAAAGCTGGGCGCATTCGCCCAAGGCGCCGAGAACGTTGCTCCATTGGATTCCCGAGTAAACAATATCTACGCCCAATGTGTTTACTCTGGGGATTGTCGAGAGGGTGTCCCAGCTAAAGGCCACGCGTGCAATGTGGTCTCCAACTAGCTGAGCTGGATTGTTCTAGGGTGTTGTTAGATACATTGCATTTTCTGTCTGATTGAGGTACAAAGGCACAGGGTCGTTCACATTGGGAATGTCCTCGTCAGATGCTCAACCATGAGCTACTGATGGGATTCCAATCATGCCAACATTCTGACCAAGAAGGACTAATCTCAATTTATGACGCCTGGATTCCTCTCCACCAAAACCATGTCCAGAACCCTGTATGACTGTATGCAGTTGGCCAAGGACCTCGGTATGACATACATCTGGGTTGGCCGCTATTGTATTATCCAAAACGATGACTCGGAAAAGGCTGAACAAATTCATGCAATGGGAGACATTTACGGCAACTCATGGTTGACGGTTATCTGCGCTTTGCATGACGATATCAATTCGGGGTTGTACGGCTATAGCCGTAACTTTTCGCGATCATTTTTGGCGGCGATTTCGTAAGAATTCAAGGCACCGTAGATCGATCGAGGTATCTACCAGCCGAATATAAATCTGAGTGGTCTCAACGAGGATGGACATTCCAAGAAGAGCATCTTTCCCTTCGGCTTCTTTACATGACAGATTTTACACTTGCTTGGCATAGTAACTGCCCAACTGTAACCTATCATCACGTGGCATGTGGGCAGATACCTGAACCTGACAGTAGATGTTGCTTGGATATCATAACCTGTAAACCGAGGGTGAGAGACAGTGTCACGGGGTACAGTTAGTTACCGACAAAACACATGTGTACTCAGAGAAGACGGTTTTTTCCCAGACCTGCTCGGGGACAAGATTTTGATAGAGTCAAGCTTTGTGGGCCCGCTCATTCTATCTTCCACAGCGCCCAGAGATGGTTCAGTTAACACATTGATTATGCGTTTAGTTGAGATCCTACGACCATGATTTCCCTATTCCTCCGCGCTGCCATAACGTTGACGGGTACATTCGGTCCCGTGCTGCGGTTATCCACATTACACATCCAGGCACCGATCAGTGAGTTGCGAATGGCACCGCTACTCATAATAGCACTGGCAGGTTGTCCCAGGTTGAGTTAGAGGAGTCTTTATTAAGTGACACCACCCATTGTGTTAGGGTTGCCAGTCTCATGCAAGATGACATTAGGGTTAGTGATGAAATGTGTATAGAATTCTCGTGAAGAGAATATGCGGACATTGAACTTAGAAGATCCGAGGACTTAGAGTGCCGTGACAATGGATGCATTCTCATTGACCCCCCTTTGTGCAGTAAACGCAGAGCTTGCTAATGGCCACAAGCTCGACGATGGGAACATGGGTGGGGCGGGTTTGTGTTTCTATCTCCTGGTGGGACCTCATATAGTAGACCAATCGAAGAATAGTATTGCTCTTCTGGTAACATGTTGTTCTGGCCCGTGGGCAGTAATGCTACAGCGGGTGGACTGTCGAAATCATTGATAGTGTCATGCTTTGTTCAGTCATTCACAGAGTTTCTTGAAGAGCAGAAGGGAGATTGCGACGAAAGTGTGCACACAAAGCGACCAAAGTTGTTTCTTTCTACAATACTGGGGTTATAAAACTCATTTAATATTGAATAAACTTGAAGTATATAACACAAATGCTTTGTAGTAGCCCCGCCGTGTGAGGAAGTATGTCTGCATATGGATCGTGAAGAAGCCTATCGGGGGAGCTTCGGCATTGAATGGGTGAGAGGTCTAGTGGAGCTGGAGGGGCACTTGGGTATACACGATAGTTGCTGCCAGTCATGGACTGCCACCAGGTTAGTCTTCTCTCCTTCACGAGAACTCGTATCAAGATGACCACCAAGAACAGTACACAGTGCTTCTCTTCCTTGTGCCTTGTAACATGGCGCAGCCGCCAGAAAACCATCATGCTGTATCCACACTGTACGGCACCACGATGCTCGAGATGTTCTAAGATGACGACAGTTTCCGTCGGCCGTGACAGTGGTCGCCCGGGGGAGTGTACGAGTGGGCAACGAGCCGTGATTCTAGAACATGAAACCAACCACCGGAGCAGACATCATATATGTATACGACCTATCCCCGATGATATCTTGAGCCATTGCCAGCTTCTGAGAGATGAGGTTGATATCAAGGTTAGGATGCTGGACCTTATGCATCAAAGGCAGAGATGTAAGAACGGGTTGTTGGGTGGAACGAGCAGTTGAAGGTATCTCGTCAAAGGGATCAACCGACGCCCCTAGAATTGACATAGAGTCAAGAGTCTGTTCCCCCGGCAGCTGCATCTCAAGGTGAAGGTCGCGTAGATGCGGACACGGGTCATGCCTCTTGCGATCCTTCTGAGCACAGCCCATATAGTCGACCAAGATGCGAATCTCTTCAAGTGCCGCCTCGCGCTCCCCGGGATTCTGCAGCGATTCAATAGTGACATACATCCCGCTGATGTTTTTATACACCTTAGTGCCGATTACCGTCAGGGCTGCGTCGTGGTCGTAGCAGTTGACAGTGGTATCGGCAGGGTGGTAACGATGCCACACGACGATAGACAGTGCCTTGCTGATGCTATACGCCAACTGTTTGCGTGTGGCTTTTTTGTGGCTTGCTGGAAGCATTGTGCGGGTTCAAGGCTGAACAAAGAGTTGGCAAGTTGAATTGGGTGCCGTGTAGGCCATATAGATCCCAGGAATCAACACGTCTGGAAGTGCCTATTCGACAATTGAATTAGACTTGATGAACACATGGCTGTAGAGAGTCACAATCACTGACCGGGATACTTGATAGAAGGCTATCCAGTGGTGAGGACACCAGGATAGGTACTTGTTCACAACGAGGTGAGTAGACGAATCAGAGTTGCTTGTAACCTTGAGAAGAAACGGGCAGCAATCGGCACGAAGTTGAGGTTGTCACGTATTGTCGCTTCGGTTTGAGGAGGAAAATATTTTTCGGATTGTTGACATCTACGAAGTACCCCACAAAACACAGCAAGGGATATACGGACGCAACTTCCCGCACAAAACGCCAACAAGCTGGTTGCTTACAAAACGAACTGGTAGATAAGTTGCTTGCGTACACACAGTTTGCCGTAAACCATGAGATCACATCGAATTTCAGGGCCGTTGTCCAAGGGACCACAGGTTCCACTTGATCATAGTCTTTACAGGTGTTCTTAGAATTTCTGTGCACTATATGATCGATTGCTGGGTTTAACTATTTTTGTTGTTGTCCGGCAATATGAGGGTTGTTGTGGCATAGTATAACCGGCGCCTGGTTGTCCTCCCGCCGTGAAGATGAACTCACTGATGAATCGGATTGTTCTCCGCAGTTCCCAAAGATTGACTAGTTCAGGCAAACTGGCAAACAAATAACATTGGTGGACATCATTCCATCTCAACGGCTAGTAATTTGTTCCTTTGGACGATGTGGACACTCTGGAACTCCAGAAAGTAGTACAACATGAAAAGCTCTCTGTCATGGCCGTATGCGCCCTCTCATCGGGGACGAAGCACGCCAAAAACAAGAGACAGCTCCCACGGGTCTCAATCATCGTGTTCTAGTCGTACGTTTGGTTTATATCCCAAACATTCCGAGAACATGGAAACTGCTGGTTATCATCTGCGAGCCACGACGGGAATGGGTGATAGTCTCAGGTCTCGGATCAACTCACCATGGGGGGACAGCCAGAGATAGCAGCTACCACAGGCGGAGTATCCATTGTGGACTCTCCGGATAGTAAGGGCCATTTGTGTGGGGCCACGGGAAACTTGCGAAAGACTATGGTGGCGAGAGGTTCCCTGCCGGGGAGCTCAAGTGAACCTGCTTGACCATCAGCAGTAGCTTCAATAGAGGTTGGAGTTGTCATTGGTCAGGCCCTGATAACCGTGGCTGATTTCTAGATCACCGATGTCCCCAAGACTCAGGGGGAGCGTGGACGCCACGGTAGTCCCATCTGGCAGCCGGACAGTTTCGTTCCGTGTCAGTGATGCTAGAGGTCACATTTAACGATCCGGTGAGTACTGAGTACCTGCCACCGACAAGATAAATCAACGCAAGGCTAGGCAGAATGTCTTTTCCATGCTGACACAAGGCTGCTGCCTTTTTCATAGCTGTTTCCGTTACAAGCCTGGAAATGGAAATTGCATGTAGTTGCCCGATCTGGAAATCTACAGCCTTGGTGTGATTTGTTCTATGGCAGCCTCCACAACATTCTTAATCTGTACAGCCTAACTCGTCATCTATTCTATCTCAGTCTCATTTTTCATCACTAACGATTTGACCGCACGACAATCATGGCGCCAGTCTACCATCATTCAATTGGTTCCGTTCGAGAGTCTCAGAGGACGGCCACTTACCTGTCAGCTGTGACAGAAGAAAGCGCTCAAAGGGTAACCTCTACAGTAGAGATGACCCCAAAAACGTATGTCGATCACCGCGGCTACTTGAGCACCGAACTAACCACATCCGTTTATACCCATTTAGAACTCAACGTACACCCACAGCGTTGATCCCTGAGCGCACGAAATGCTCAATCGCCCCGTCGACTCAAAATCAGCAGCCCAAAGGCTGCCTCTCGTCTACTCGCCGAACACAATCGGCCCCCTGGCTTACCAACAAGCTGAGAGCCGCCGCGCGGAAGTTAAACGCCACCATTCATGAAGCCAGTCACTCTCGAGAGTCGGTTGTGGAGATCGAGATGGACGAGTATATCCCGAAGATCAGGTCGGGCAAGCCTAGTGTGAAGCTCTCGGAAACATCAACTACGGGAGCTTCCAAGTTGCGTCAGGTGAACGAAGAGGACCTTGACGAAGGGTTGGGGGAGGAAGATGAAGACTGGGTCATCTGTTAGATGGCGTCCGTGATGTTAATTTCATGCATACTTTACAGGATGGTAAATGGGTAAACGGCAGGTGCGACAAGTTGGTGTACTGTCACAATAAAACATAATACGACATTATACTTTGGGGAGATGAACGTGGCACTTGGTTATCTACTCATCAAAACAAATGTGACGAAATATGGACTGCATCGGCGAGTGTTCCGTGCCAAGGATCAAGGTTGCCAATGTCTGGGCGATGCGGATATTCCTTGCAGACTTCCTTCAGGTTCTGCGGCACGCATATAACCTATCCACGGCAGGATAGACCCGGTGAATCCTTTGATTGAACTGTGTCAACGCTTGTAATAGACTTCTCTTGACGTCCGTGAAAACCTTAATATGGCAGAATCATAAAGGAGTGACCAACAGATCCGACTGAACTTTTAAACGATACACTACAGTCTAACTCTAGAAAGCATTCAACTGGGCTCACTATCTTTCTATATCGGGCTCACGGCGATGGGTCTGATGGCCTAAGGGGCATGTTCCAGGCACGGAGACATCGTCAGTAGGGACTAAATTGACAACCACTTTGAACAACAGAATCTATGATATACATTTTACATTATGAACTATCCTGGTGACCAAAAGAGGCGACACGACAAGAGTGTCATAAGATGGCCAACTCCAACGGAACTTAACAACAGAAAGAAAACACTAGAAATACACAGCCGATCAAGCAATGATTGCTGGCAGTATGGCGACTTGTCCATCCCGCCTAACGAAAAAGAAAAACACCAATCCACCCAGACGCCCTAAAGAATGCCTCATGAGGCATCAAATATGCATAACCATCACCGATTAATGGCGCTTTTCAGCTTCCGTAACATTGGGGCCATAAGAGCCTCCGCCGCGAGACGTGCAGCACGCGCAAGGGCCATTGCCGTAGACGGTAGTGTGACCGCCGTAGCCCTGAGAACCAGAGCTCTGGCCTTGAGAAGAGCCAGTGGTACCCTGGGAGGTGTTTCCCTGGGAAGAACTGCCGGACTGATCGGTGGGCATTATGAATGTCGTCGCTTCAAAGGCGTAGAACTGCAACGAAAGGAAAGCTGGGTCCGGCAGATGAATGAAATCAACTGCTAGTGTGGGTGGGAGGTTGCGGGTTTGCTGACAGGGTTTTGCGTTAGTACTCGGCGTTATGGATGGACAGTTTGATGGATAGAAGGACAAAAGGAAACTTACTATCGAAGCGGACGAAAGAAGGTTGGCCGAGGTGCGAGAGAGTGAAGACTTAATTAAACTTGGACAATCGGAATACACTAGATCTCAAATGATCTGCAATTCAGGTTGCAATGAGCGAAGTTAAAGAGAGTTGGACGGTTGGTGAAGTGACAGGAAAAAGAAGAAGAAGAATTGGACAGTAGAAAATGGGGGACCTCCAACTTTCTAAAAAGGAGTGCGTGAGGGCTAGGCAGAAAACGCACAAAACTGAAAACAGGAACATGAATTATCACGGAAACTACCCCAGAAGTAGAATTTCGATATGATGTAACGAGTGGGTGCGAAGTTTTCATATCGAAAGTTGAACGCACACAGTACTAGAAACAGTAGAGGTAGTTACCGAGTGGGTGCTGATGCGCTAGACATCTCACTGACATTTCAACGCACCGTGGGATGAGAAACTCTGCGAGACTCCAGAGGCACAATCTAGTGAGTTGCAATAACGATATACACGGGCAATCGGACGTCCAGGAGACAATACGTTGTGGCACGCGGCTCTACATGATTTCAGCTACTACTACGTTCAATGTACGGTCATCGTGATTGTGTCGCATGATTTCCATGTTGTATTTTTGTCCATCGAAGTTGGAATACAAACTACATGTGTATGAGACGTGGGAATTTGGTCGTCGCCATGCTGGTGTTAGGCTGTTCCAAATCCTGTATGGTCACGTGATTCGCCGTGAGGGTCAAGGTCGGTAACCCTACCATACGTGGGGCATTATATTGGTGTAGTGGCACATGCCGTGTGAGAAACCACGGCGATGAACACACAATAAACAACAAAGACATCATACAATACGGACACAAAGAGGGATATGGTTTCACGTCAAGGAATTTTCCAGGGTTCTTGAGCCCCAACTGGCACACTGGCGTCCAGACAATGCCCCGAGAGAATTCTCGAACTTGGAGGACAGTGAGGCGAGTATACGGATGGGCATGGCGGAAGTGGTCGATGATTATCTATTTAACAAGAACACTAGAGACGTGAGAGATTACATGACAAGATGCTTCAAGCAATATTGAAAGGACTAGTGACAGAGATATATATTAAGCAGACGAAGACAGTTGGCCGGGTCGTGCCCCGTAGAGTCGGCATCACCACCGGCCCTACCTGGTAACCCACTCGAAGACATCTAAGATGACATCGAACCCCAGCGGTCTAAGACCCCCACAACCGGCCAAGAAAAAAGAAACAAGGAAAAAAAGAAAGTTGGCCGGTGTGTGCCCCGTAGAGCCGGCATCACCACCAGCTCTACCTGGGAACCCACTCGAAGCCATCTAAGATGGCGTCGAACCCCAGCGGTCTAAGACCCCCACACCCGGCCAGACAACAAGAAGAAAAACAAAAGAAAGAAAAAGAAGTTGGCCGGTGTATGCCCCGTAGAGCCGGCATCACCACCGGCTCTACCTGGAAACCCAATCGAAGTCATCCAAGATAACATCGAACCCCAGCGGTCTAAGACCCCCACACCCGGCCAGACAACAAGAAGAAAAACAAAAAAAAGAAAAAGAAGTTGGCCGGTGTATGCCCCGTAGAGCCGGCATCACCACCGGCACTACCTGGTAACCCACTCGAAGACATCTAAGATGACATCGAACCCCAGCGGTCTAAGACCCCCACACCCGGCCAGACAACAAGAAGAAAAACAAAAAAAAGAAAAAGAAGTTGGCCGGTGTATGCCCCGTAGAGCCGGCATCACCACCGGCACTACCTGGTAACCCACTCGAAGACATCTAAGATGACATCGAACCCCAGCGGTCTAAGACCCCCACACCCGGCCAGACAACAAGAAGAAAAACAAAAAAAAGAAAAAGAAGTTGGCCGGTGTATGCCCCGTAGAGCCGGCATCACCACCGGCTCTACCTGGTAACCCACTCGAAGCCATCTAAGATAACATCGAACCCCAGCGGTCTAAGACCCCCACAACCGGCCCACTTAGGAAACAAAAAAGTAAGAATGTGAACCCCGTAGAACCAGCAGCCCCCCACACGGACGTCCGATGAGGTGCGCGAACACCCACCGGCGTCAATGCTGGCACCACCGTTGACCCAGTGCCGGAACGCATCGAAGTACTGGTCGAACCCCATAGCCCGTAGACTAATAGCCCATAGGCTCCAACTGTTGGCTCTCGGTGTCGTGTTGTGTCGATTGTTGTCGTCGTCGTCGGTAGTCGTCGTTGGTCATCGTCGTCGTCGGTGGTCGTCATCATTGGTCATCGTCGTCGTCGGTGTCGTGATCTTTGTCGCTGATTGGTGTTGAGATGGCCTCCTAACCGGTTAGTACAGTGAACTCGGACAACAACAAGCAAACCACCGAAATGAGCTACCATGGCAATGGTAGCAGATATAAGGACACAGTACTGGAATGCCAAACTTACCTAGAGCCTAATGCCGGTAGTAGGTGTGCATGATAGTCAGCCTCGCACTACAGCCTTGTCCTCAATGCCCGAGCCTTCATACAAGCCCCTTCGGTGGTCTTGGCGATAACCCGAACACACGACACAGAACCAACCGGTCCGCCCCTCACAGTCAAGCTGCCAAGTGTTCCGGCCGGAGGTCGTGCCGAGTCCCGCAGATACAAAGGTTATCGGGTATCGAGGGGACTGTAGACGATTGCCGAGGCCACAGGCCGGTTGTTCCTACATATATATTCGCCACGCGAAGTCTTACGTCGTCTTGAGTAAGGCTGTACCTGCCTCAACCAGGACGACGAGAACAACAGGCAGCGCATAGTATGATCATCAGAAGCAGTCAGCAACCGAAGAAGCGTCGAGAGTTGTCGAGATTGTGTTTAAATGTCGATGGTCGGGAATGTCTGCAGGTAATCTGGATTAGCCATGAACTTGGAAAAAAGACCACTCCAAGCACAAAGGTGAATTTGATTGCTTGCGTTGAAGTAGACAATTGTTTTGATGACTTACCATAAAATGACCTTTTGGCGTTGGAAGTGTTGGCGTACTGAAATGAAGAAGATAAGAGGGAGAAATTTGGGACCATTGCGGGGGGAATCGGTCCCAATTTATAGACAAGGAATTTGGGTCACTGATTGGGGACTGTGGGCAGAAACGATTCGATTCTACAAATGGCAGTCGCGAATTGTGGGCCCCACGGCCAATAAACCGGGAAATGTGGGCCTTGGAGCTCTAAATATGATCATTGTGGCCCGTGTGTATAGACCTCTAACGCTCTGAGGGAAGGCACGCGGACTCCAGGTGACTGCCGGTGACGACTTGACTATTTCTCCATTCGCGGAGCCCCCCGACATTGATTAGAAATCCCTACAGACCTCGGCACATTCACTCTCACTTTCGGTGTGGCCCGACAAGTCCACATTTCGGGGCGGGCAGTTTCGATGCTATATCTTTGAAGGGTCCTTCCTACCGGCTGACTTTCAGATGGGCAAGGGCTAGTTAGACTTTTATGACTAGTGACCGATGTAATTGGGGCCTTAGTAGTCGGTGACGATTCGACACGTATGGGGAGTGTCCAATTCTCCCCTCTTTTCCAGCCCTGCGTGGCTCAGCAGATGATCACGAGATGCCCAAGAATCCAGCTGTAATGTGAGATTTTGCATTCCGCATGCTTCACTCTGAATTACAAACCTCACCATCTTCGCGCTGTTCAGAGCTGTAACATGGGCAGTTTCCATGTGGGTCAACATTATTCCCTATTTGGGAAGTTTATCATCTAACCCTAGTTGTGCTACATAGATGTGTGTGCTTATGTAAGCACGTAGTCCGGGAGCATGGCAACCAATGGCGATTGCCACGAGCTATTGTCTCCAGGTCCTCTACTTATTATGGTGGAACGAGAATATATTTCTCAGTTGTGAGTTGTGCTGTTGTTGGACATGAATTTCCGGAAAACGCCGGACGACAAGCTAGATTTTGCGTCTAGCTGCTGACCCGCGCGGCTTTCCGTGACGGTTTAGGGACTGTCAATTACAGATGTACCACACATGGCGCGCTATAGCTTGCCGGCATGTACATACATATATGATAGTTCCCGGATACCTGCTATGTGAAAAAATCAACGTTCTGCCATGTGACAGGCCATTATTATAGTACCCAAAATTCAACAGAACCCACGCGCCGCTGTATATACCACACGCCACTCGCCATAGACCCAAAGCCTCGATGGATCGAAACCTGCTCAAAACCATGTATCCCGACTCACAGCACGCAATATTCTTATGTACGATATCCCCATCTATCCTGAGTCCACTACATGACAGGTTCATTGTACCATTCGACCTGTCTGTCTTTATTTTGTCTATGACTACCTTTTTCTAGCAGAGAGTCTGTGCCGGCTATAAGGCCTCCCCATGTATTTGGAGACGCCCCTTGTAACCGATATCAGACACAAAACCTTCCATTGAAATCGTATTTGCCGGTCGTTTGGGTAGGCTGTCATGTGTAGTTACAACAACGGTACAACCACTCTACCGCTCAGGGTAACATGCCGCTTGCACGTCCCCCGCCTAGAGCAAGAGACACAGCTGTCATACCTGCACACATGTACCTTCGAACCAAAAATGCGTTGACTACACAGCTTCAGTGTTATTGACACTTAACAGTGACCCCCAAAGACACAGGACACATGGAAGACTACAAGATCCGTTGCGCAGCGTACTTTGTCCCCCTTGCTTTGACTCGTTCATATCTGGTCCGTTACGCTCTCGACTTCCAGGAAGTAAAAGTTTCATTTACACAGTTCGATACGCCCCGAAGCTCGAGTCAGTTTGAACCTGTATAGTCATCTAGTCGATAGCGGCACCATATATATCATCGGTCCGTCAATCTGCCAGATTTAGGAGATCTGTGGTGTGGTCAAGGGTGTGGTCATGCATCATCATCCGGGTGGCTGTATATATTGGTGTATTAACTTAAACTACCAGAGGGAGAGGCTGGAGAATTAACCTTCACATATGTGTAATCCTAGTGACAAAACTCCTCACACAACTGTGGATAAGCAGCCACAGTACTCTACACTTGGCTAGTAATCCTCGGCCGGCGAGACATGTTGCCAAGTGGTGATATTATTCCCGCGACAGATCAGGCACACAACTGTCGTGAGTCCCAAGTTCCATTCCGTAACTATCTTTACCAGAGCTCCAACAGACTGCATCCTGCCAAAGAATTGATTTTTTTGCGGGGCCGCAGACCCTGAACCTAGAGAATTGTTTTGGCTATTTGGGTCCCGCGTAACTCCGGCAGGTTGTTTTTTGTTGAATACGCCGCGACCAAACATGGCAGCGGCCCGACGAATTGGTTGTGGAGCTTCAAGTGTCTCAGCAGTAGACACGGGTTCCGCGCCACGCCTCAACCGGGCTGACGTTTGGCAAACACGGGGCCGTCGACAAACTGGCATTCACTATTACGCTATTGTTAGCATACATCCCTTGGGAAAAGAGGGTGAAGATACGTACATTGTTTTTGAAGGGCCGCCAGCCTCGTGGGCAGTGACTCTGTCGGGCCTTGATGTCTTTGTGTCCCATGCCACTTGACTTATAACTCGGGACCAGCCAACTGGCCAACATTTGAGCTTCCAGGTTCTGTACGGCCGTTGGAAATCCCGTTGTTGTAGCCAAGGAGGCTTGCCCAGAGCTGGTCATGGGTTATCTCGCACTGATATTGATCGCTACTGAGCGACCAGGAAGGCTGGGTGCATCTACCGGGCAACGTATGCCCAGGAATGCCTGTTTCCGAATATACATCGCTTGGATCTCCAACGATGCTACAGTTGCCGTTGTTCGGCAAGGGAAGATCGTCCGATTCGAGGCCACGATTAACTTGGTAATCAGAACCTGCGTCCCGATGGTCAAGATGGCGGAGAGAAGGAAAGGCCATGAACTCTCTCCGGTGAGCATCATTCATCGCCGCTCTGGGCAGGTCGGTCGTCGATTGCACATTGGTGGCGGAATGCAAGAACTCGTCGTGGCGACTTGGCTGCCAGTAGTCGTTGTTGAAATGACTCGAATTGGAATGCAACTCAGGTCTCTGAGAGTCTAATTCGTGATCAAGAGGCGGCCAGTACACGGGTGGTCTGGGATGACGATTGCTGGTCTCGGGTTTGATGAGGTGGGTGATGGATTGAAGATTCAGAGACGATATCATGGCTTCATCACAACTGTGCGCAATGTGGTGACCGCGGCTTATATGAGCGCCATTGAGGAACGGGCTCGGAATATGTCCACCTATAACCTCATGTAAAGGCGGAAGTTGGATTGGATTGCTTGCATTGGCGCCTCGCTGATGGTTGACCTGTTGTCTAGAAACGACGGAAGCATCATGACGTCTCCATCCAGCTGGAGCCGGGTGCGGCAGAATTGGGATCGAAAATTGAGAAGTCATTATGTCGGTTCGAAGGCTGATACAAAGTTCAGGCAAAGTACAGGCAATCTGATGAACAAGCAGAACGATACTAATTGCGTTGCGACTTTCATCCTGTAGCAAACCTATTTCCTGTATTGTGGTGTTTTGTGGGCTCCATGTGGCGCTGCCTTGGTGGCTGCATCTTGCAGATGGCAGCTACCTTGAAAAAAGTGGCTGAACTGCATAACTGATTGCCTTTGTAATCTGATGAACCCGTGACTGGTGCTGTAACCTAATCTTGATACTAATTGACTTGCCCTTGATGACTGTGTCACTGGGTAGGGTTAGGAACATTTTGTGCGCCATCATAGCGTTGATCACGCTCGTGACTTGTGGACGGACAGAAGGAGTTGCTACACCGTTAACGCCCTGGCCGCGAGGCACTCGCTTCCAAGTCGCTCCTGGGCATAGTTGTTATGTCACGAACGGCATTCTTGTTCTGGCCTGGCATTTCATCTCTCTTCCTCGTCCAAACCGCAGGGCTATCCAAGAGCTACCAGTGTACAATGCGCCAACGAGGATTGGTGGTCAACACTTCATAGTTAGACTAGTCATGAGGCTTCGTTTCCTCAGTCTTCGCAGCATAATACATGTACAACATCACCTAACCCCGTTTAGGTAATAACAATTTCGATGATCCAGCCACCAACGCACCGCCACATTCGGAACTTCCACCCACAAAGCCAAAAACCATACGTTTGACGCCTCAAGCCAATTTACCAAAGGTACTGGGGATTACACAAGCTGTAATGCCCTATGAATGAAATGCCTATCTAGGCAGGACCTAAATATTCTTCTCTGGGTCCCCAAAATAGAAGGCACTGGTGGGTGAAATTGGAATGTCAACAGGCAACAACAAGAGGACCTACCAGGCTAAAAGTAGTTTTCTGGTGGTCATGTTTTTCCACAAAATCTCTGCCTTGAAATATCCACAACCTCCACACAATTGTCTCGACCGTCATCCATCAAAGCTGATTGCACCAGCGAATGAGATTTTGATCACATATACATTTGGTTAGTTGTTGCCATCTCGTCTAAACTTGTGGAAGCCGTACTAACATTCATCCCGTCCAGAGTCTCGCATTCCACCATCGCCCCGGCTTAATCTATCAAGCAACAAGCTTCGTCCTGACATCTATACCAGATCCAGTGAATTGGTCTCATATTAGTCAATCAGACGTTAAACCATGGAAGCCCAGGACGTCGGGATCGAGATCGCTCGTTGTATATCCGTTGCCCTGTCGATTGTGATCTGGCACCGCCATAACCCTCTCGATACTATTATCAAATGCTGCGATCATGATGCAGCTTTGATCCTTCTATCACGCCCTCCTTTCATTGAGCATCATGGTCGTGCATTTCCAATCCAGTACATGGTTTGCCATGAAGATCGAATGGAAGCGTTGGACGAGCTCCACAGATTTTGCACCTACGAACGTCTCGACCGTGTGCCTGTTGAGTGTGATGCGGCCAGTCGGAAGCGGTTTGCCTCTGTTGTGTCGATGGGTAGCTTACGGACCGAGATCTGTGACCCGGTCAGAGCTGCCACCGTGCCCGAGGAATTGATCTTCATCTGGCCCGGGGGAGAGTGTGGATTCCGCTTGGATATGGAGGAAGCCCGGCAGCGTTACGCAGATGACCCGGAAATGCTCCAGAGGGTCACTAGATGGAGTGATGCCATGGAAAGGGCCGAGGTAGCCGCCGCCAAACGCATTAAGCAGCCTCCCTTTGCTCACGTGATGCTTTGAGCGGAGGAACAGTGTATTCATGGACTCACTCGAAGAGTAACAGGTTGGGGATTTTGCGGCTGTCCAGGTTGTTGCAGGTGTGGCAATCATCAAGCTTTAACGGCGTGCTTGTCCCAGAACCTCGGTTGTTTTGCTGGAAGTACGAGGTTTACTCCCTTTTAAACTGAAGTAGGGGAGCAATGGAGGATGTCTTGTGGGAGGTTCTAGATGAAGTACTTTTTTTGTGGATGACATGTATGGGGGAAGGAACTGTGGAATCGCTCATTCTCCTATCTTTCATAATAGATACATATCAATACCCCAGACTTATTTTGTGAAACCATTTGTGTGCCGTCCCTTGCAAGCTGATTTAGGTCCTCATGTTGTTTACCAGTCTGGTATGCTGCGGCCTCCTGGGCTTTAAAGAATGGCGAACAAGAATGGCGATCACCGATATTACAGACCGAGGCGGAATAACCACGAATAAACTCTGTCAACCAGCAGAGACGCAAATCCCCAACCTGAGCCAACGGTTGACGGCTCCGGTCTATTATTCCACTCGTCATGGGTGACAGCCGGACGTTCGATTTGGTCAAACACTTGGTCAAGGCTGCTGACAATATTGACACAGGGTTTTATTCCGGGCCTCAGCAGTCATTGATAGTAGGAACCGGCGCCGCTCTATGTGGTGTTTCAACGGGGTCGGGGCTGAAGACGGGGCTGGGGCATGATACAATGATCTTTTCGTCGTTTCTATGTTACCGGTCAGCACACGAGGTCCCTGAGCCATGTGGTCTCGCCTTGATTTCCGCATTATTAGAAGCAGGCCATTATCGGCTTTGGGGGTTGATACCCTGTCCGTAGGATGCCATATCGGAGAAGCCCTTTTGATCGCTACGCCTTGGCGGTTGTGTCAGGTTGTACCCTGTCTGGAGGTCCCGGTTGGGGTTGGGGTATATGTACAACCGATGTCAGAAACCTGATAGTCGACTATGTCAGTGGAACCAGTAACAGCAACTAGGAGATCAATATTTTGGCCGTGTACTGGCATACTTCCGAAACACTAGTGCTGTTTGGTTTCCAAAAAAGCAACCGCATTACACCCCACCACAACCACGAAGGTCAGACTAGATGAGCGCCTGAGCTCACTGGGCTCACAAATGTTGCTTGAAATAATGTTCCCCACCAAAAGCTTATCTTCCGAATTTTCTACCCTTTTCTCTACCACTGTACGCACTCTCCATTCTGACTACGACGACTCTTCATCTACCGCAACCTAGTCACGCGGTTGCCGTCAACCATACCATCGAAATCCTTCGAGATGTTTGAGATTTTTAGCATTAGTGGCTTTGTTGCAATTTGACAGGCGAAGCGCGACGTTGCCAGCCGGAATTCGGTTCTTCAAGCCCACGATGTATCAAGTCTCAAGAAACTATCGCACTACTATCCCAGATAGGGAACGGACAAAGGAAGCTCTTCAACACCCGAGAGCTATCAGAGCGTTTTCCAAAGCCTCCTTCGGCTCCACCTGAAGGATACCGTTCAATTTTCCTACGAGGTCACCTTGACCGTGACGAAAATGCTGCATTGGTCTGATCACTCATGGTGTTGATTTTACTCGCTGGTCTCCGGAATGCAGTTTGTCAAGGCCTCGTCAGCGAGTAACAAGCTTGTTCAGCTTTGTCACCTTCCTCACAGCCAGATGACGCTCGCACCCAGGTATGCACACAATGAATTGATGACATCCAAATGGATTCATTGTTAACATTAAGTGCCAGGACACTGCCTCCCAAAACACCGCTTTTCAAAGGAGTACCTCCCAGAACTCTGCCACCAACGTGATCGTGCTGGTACTGGTCCCAGGGCCAAAGTGCGGGAGTCTAAGATCCTCGGTCGCCCCGTTCTTCACGGCAGTTGAAGACCATGATGATGATCCCGTAAGCTCAGATAACGAGGGGCTGCTAAGAGGGGACGAGGCACCTATCGCACAGGTTCCCAATGTCCCCGGTGTCACCTTTGAAGAAAGATTCAACCACGTGTTCCGCACCATGCCCCGTCGACACATCCAAGCGGTCTGGGACATATACCGGAGGGAGTTGAACGATCACTCCCAGATTCCATTGCTGGCAACTCCAGGTAAATGCGCAGCATATCTCGAAGAGCTTCAGCGGGTCTTTAACGTGACGAATGGGTATGTCACATACGCCGATCCTATTCCATTAATGCATCTTATGCTAATGAGTAAACTATAAGATCGACTGGTCCACTGGTGGCCATTTCCCCGTCGATTCACGGCTGACATGTGGTCATTGTATCAAGGCTTTCGGCGATACGACGGAACTCCCTAGTTCTGGGGTCTTTGTCCACCCGGTCGGTCACTCGGTCGCCTTCCAGCAGACTTCTCATCCGAACTTGGACTGTATTCTGCTGGGGGTAGCACTGGAACGCCGGGAATTCAGTGCTTGCAGCTGCATTGTTCTAGCTACGCGATCGCTACAAGCATACCTAAGACCAACGTTAGAGAACCTCATCTGTTCCGCGGTATGCTTGCAGAGCGTTTTACATGTCCTGGAAACAGATATGATGAAAGTGGACATGGCTAGACACAGTCGTCGTCAGTGTATGGTACCCTCACTATTCACCGGTCTAAGGTCAAGCAGGCCCTGGGGGGGAACATAGATTGGTGACATGTCTTTATTTGGCTTTTAATTCATCTGACCCCATACTAACATAGCTGTGTGCCCCATGATGTTTGAACTATTGTTAAC
>JAJNMT010000009.1:0-10676 GCA_025685495.1 Huntiella abstrusa
AATATCTAGATCTCATACCAGTGTTCCACGCCAGATCCGTGGGTTGGAGCTTTTCAAGCAGGGTATATTTGGGTTTTCTGATCGAGAGCAATCTTGTGAGGCCGACAGTATGATGCATAATTGAAGCGAGAACCTTTTGAGAAGGTCACAATATTATGGATTACGTTTGGGCGTAATGATCGGTATATTCTATGTTGGTCGTTATGTTAGCATGGTTGTCCACACAGTGAGTAAGCGCACTACGTTACTTTATCGACAGCACTGGAACGTAGAATCTATGCAACCAGAGCATAGTGGAATAATCTTGCTTCTGTCCTATTTGACATCGATCTAATGGCAGACATTCCGTTGAGTGCTACCACCGCAAGACAGCACCGGAGAGCACATGATAACATTGTGTTTGGAGGTAGCTTTAAAGTCAAACATTTACACACTACATGCTCCTGAAGAGCAACGTAAACAATCTTGTTGTGGCCAACGCATTTCCACGGTGATCCATTGTCAAAACAGAACTCCTTCATGACTTGAATTGTGAATTAATCATAGTTGTTTGTCTTTGAGGCGGATGACCAGAGTGATGGGCCGGGCTTGTCTTGGCAGCTTAATTGTACGAAGTTCGCCCGTCCCAACTTAATAGGCATCCTGACGGTTCCACCGCAGGGGACGCGAGGTGTTACGATGGTTTCGTGGGTGTTTTGGTAGGTAGGAGACACAAGCATGGTGACTTGACCTATCGGGCAGAATTAACATGAAGGTTACCCCAACCCAGCTCTGTCCCGGGGAATCCTGTGCTATACTTAGTCTAGTTGTTGGTATTCACGGCACATGGTGTTCGATTACAGGTCCGATGATGCTAGCCTCCGGCCCAATCTTTACTTGCGTAATTCACCTATCTACACTTCTCGTCCTCTGGTAGATGGCCCAACATAAACAGTGCTGGCTTGATGATGGCGCCCCCTGTTCCATTCTTCTCCTTGACATCTTTGCTGTCATTAATCTAGCCAACTCCTGAATCACCAGCATTAGCACCGGGTCACTTCCACCGTAGGGTAAGTCGGGCAGCGGTTGATAATACTGTCAGACCATTGAATGAGAAGACAAGTCAATATGTTTAAGCGCGGCATTTTGGCTTGAAACAGATACAGCAAGCATATTCAATTTCAGCCTCGTGATAGCCTTGTACCACCCGTCACTCCGGCTCGCTATTTTCCGATAGGGGTGTTGAAAATCAGGCGTCTTTTGAGTAACAACGGGTGTATGTATCAAAAAATATGGTGTGCCGGCTTGTATCATGATAGGTAATACCCTCATGCGAAGGCTGACCATTCGAAGCATGACCATGGAGCAAGACAGGAAAGGGCGAGGCCTGTGATTCAGTGGCAAAAAAAATGAAAGAAATACATCTCCGATACGGGGAATCGAACCCCGGCCTTCTCGGATCAACCGTGTAACAGATGAGAGCGAGATATCCTAGCCCCTAGACCATATCGGATTAGCTTTACGAACGGACAGTGGCAGTCCCGTACTATGAAGGATGTCAGGTCGTATTTCAAAAAATGGTGCAACCTTCTTCCTTAATACCCTCGGAATGGTACCTTCGAGTTGGCGATGCCATTTCCTTCGGACACGGGCTGGATTTTCCCCCAATTCGTTGTCGGTTGTATTAAACCACACACCACTCCCCCTTTCCCTTCTTTTTTCCAGGTTCTTGCTCTCGTTAGGCCCAACCTGATCGATTGCCGCCAAGCTGGCTTCTCTTGATCCTCACAAGAGCTTTTTCTCTGGAGTATGGACACATTGAGGGCCTTTCACCTTCACTTTCGGCGCGTTTCTTGGAAGAAGGTTCCGCGTCGGATGCGTCTCTTTGTGTCCTGAAATTTCGGTGGGCGGTTTTGATAAAGTCGAGGAGATTCTTTTTCTGAGATGAAGGACGGAGGAAAAATTTTCACACTATCGATACCCGAAAGCCGACGACAAAAACTGCGGCGACAGATTTTTGATTTTATTGCTGGATCGGTGCTAGCGTTTCTTTGGGAGCTATGTCAGTACCACTGCGCCAAAAAGATGGATCCTTTGGTCTTTGTTATTAGTGTACGAAATATCAGCGCTTATAAGGCGTTGCGACATCTATTGCCCAACCCAAAGCCTGACTATCGCCAACCCTAACCGGGACCTCCAGACAGGGTACAATCTGACAATCGGCTGCAGGCCAAAAACACCAGGACGAGCCTGGACCCCGCGGGGTGCCTTTGGGCCATGCTGTGTATAGACCCTCTCGGTGTTTTTTGTTTTTGTTTTTTTCATTTTTCATTTTCACCTGGCTCTTTGTTTGGTCTTGGGAGGACCTCTATACCCATGTATTACTCGCAATTGCCGACCACTCAACGGAGGATACCGGGATGCCGACTTCATTTTGGCCCGACGTTGCCTGGAGAGCCGTCGTATTAACAGTTAGATCTAGTTAGGTAGACGTAAAATAAAACAACAACAACAACAACAAAAAATTAATGGTTCTCAATCTTGTTGCTCAATGCCAACAACCGGTATCCGCGGGGCGTAAAGGCACGATTTGAAATGGAATCGCAAAGCATCGACTGCCAATATATTGATCATCATATTGGGGTATCCTTGCAGCGTCTTTGTTCTTTCGCCGTTAACTCGAAGTTTGTCAAGGTCCTACAGCATTTCGGTCTGTGTTCTCACATTATCTCTCACCGTTACTTTTGACGCCGGTCACCACAAGTTTTCGGTCAAGCTGACACCCCTGCCAAAATCGTGCTGCCCCGCATTTACCCAGAAAGCGGATCATTAGTGTGGCTCCACTCTCAACCTCGCCGCGGAAAAGATGGTGCTGACAGGGGATGTGTATCTGGGATTCCAAAGTTATGAACGATCGTCTATAGGAGGGAGCCTTCCATGGCGTAGATAAGAGCTCAGTAGATCGTATTGTTGTTGTTATCAACGGTAAAGTTGCCTCTTGTGTGAGCATCGCGATTTATATAATTCACATATGACAGACTGAGAGGCATCAGTACACTAGGGCGCCAAGAAGACGTGAAAACTTTGGACTTCGTTACAGATGCGTATTCTATGAGGGCCTATAGAGGATGCATTAGCGGGCATCTATGAACAAGTAGAAGCGAGCAACCAGCAACCAGCCATCAGACAGGGCAGCGACTGATACCTCCGCTTCCGATATATAACTAAATTTGGGCTGGTGCTTGGCTCATGAAGACCGTCCTGTCACAGAGGGTTGCATCTGATACATCTGGAAAACAAATCTTGACCATATGACATCAGGCGAAATTGCAAGATGATAGTCGGAAACAAGATATTTTTTAACATGAATGTTGATTTGTCCACCGTTGTCTAGAAATATGAACCGACGACCAAAACACTAAGACTAGGCTCTCGGTTTCCGAAGAGAACTGGGAGGGATTGAACCACTGGGGATGGTGGCACACGGTTAGCCGGTGTAACGTGGTTCCCGTCACGGAAGAGACTGCGACGCAATGATCAGGCTTTGATGCGGCACACGGCAGACTCCAGGACTACTTCCCAGGAGCGCCAGCACTCTATCGCCTTGGCCGCTTTGTGGAAATTTATGTAACGGATAACTTGGTTTCTTCATTAAGTGTGATGTAGGGCATCACGTCTTAATCATTTACATACACATCGCCAACGGCCCAGCAGAATGACAAGACCCAAAAGATTAAATCACGTGTCACTTTGTTGCTTAACCCTAAGAGAGAACTTGGAGTTTTTAAGGTGCAGAAGAAAGGTCTATCTTCCGATAGGTGGTCATCGCCGTGAATATCAGAGAAAGGAGGAAAGATCAACATCGTTGTATTTGTTCCCGTTAAGTTAGCTACGTATCTAGAAGAGAGTGGGAGATTATGTTTTCCCGTCCTCCACAATAGCGGGGTCACATGTTGGAGAAATCAGTCACGTAACGAAGTCGGGAGAACCCATGAATCGCCTCCCTCTATTTCTCTATCTAATGGTCATTCTAGTACTATATATATATGGTCAGAGAGGTTCCTAAACCTCTCTATTTGGACCCTCACCCCCGTGGGGTGAGTGTTCATTCAATGCTATCACATGAGAGGCTGAAGTCTACTGCCCGTTTGCTCCGCAAACGGCACCGACGAGAACACACCGACAGGCACACACCGACGGACGAGGACCTGTAACCCTAAATCTCTGACATCACATCTGAGTAACATAATCCCTGCATCCCAGAATGGAGAAACCCGCGTCGGAACTGATCACGTGACTTCGCGATGCGAGACGTCTCTACGCCCCAATTGACACGATCCTATGAATTGTGTACATGAGTGCACGATCAAGACCGGACTTAACTGTGACAATGCTTATGGCCCAGCCAAACCACGACGACAATACAAGTCGCGTGAAGGAATATTCTGACTTTTCACCCTCGTAACGAGTGGCACAAACCGACTAAGTCGCATTTTCGAAGGCAAAATACTCTTGAATCAATAGTAATGTATCCCGCCCAATGATTTACACACTATTCAAATCACTAACATCCAAGCTTCTGTGCCGTATCGCGATTCAGTCCTTCAAATCCGATACCCGTTCCATTTATCAGCATGTCTGAATATATCGAACCCCAAGACATTGTAGATTGTATCGAACAATCCAATGAAGTCCAGGAGGTTTTTGAAGTGACCAAAGCTGAAAGCGGGGCATTAAATGAAAACATACCGCAGCGCGGACCTGCGAGGGCTGCGGAACCTGCTGCTCCGGCCGTTCTACCCCACAGCCTCCCGATCGAGGGCCAATTGCGATTCTGCAAGTATTGTCCCACACTGAGACCGCCGAGTGAGTTCGATGTCTACACCAAGAACGCCAAGAAGTTCAAGGCCGTCTGCCGTGAACACTCACTGCAGCAACAGCAGAAAAGGGCTGAAAAGCGTAAGCGTGTTGATAGCAATACCGGGGTTGAGCAATCGTACTGCTACAAATGCCACCGTTACCATCCCCTGGAAGATTTCAGCTTGGATTACAACGGCGAGCCGGCAAAGGCTTGCAAAGCTCGTAGTAATATGAAGTACGACGCTAAGAAGACGACGTGGGATGCGTTTGAGCGGGAGCTGAAGGAATGGTCTAGCGAGAGGGATCAGGGACCAATTGTCAACGAGGTAAGTTTCTTTAATTGTCATTGTACCCTTGCAGCATTGCTAACAGGGAAATAGGCATACACAGGTACACATGAGCTTGAGTACTTGTTCGAGCTGTCTGAGCTTCCTGTTTCGTGTCCAGACTCGTTGACGTCGAAGGGCAAAGATGACAAGACTCTCTGGAATACCGATGTGTCCGTCTTAGTCGACGTACTGGCGCGGCTTATATGGGACTATGGCGGTTATCGCTTTTTCCGCAGTACATCCGCCGCCGCACAGGATCATCTCTATATGCGATATTATTGTTGCCAGGACGAAGCTCATGCGCGCCCGCGCCCCAAGAACCCCCAAATCAAGGCCAAACGGATGAAACGGGTCGAGTGCAAGAGTAGCCTTTCGTTTTGGGTCTTTCCTAAAAGTCGCCAGCTTCTCGTGCAGCTCAAACACTCGCCGCTTGGATGCACGCGTTTTGGTGATCATTATCAATATCAGAGTAGGAAGAAGGCATCAAGATAGTTGCAGTAGTTATCCTGTGGCCACAGTATATTCAGTTGTCTACCTAGGAGAGAAAGAGAAGAAGAGAGAAAGAAGGGGAGACTATATCCCCAATGTATCAAGCGCCCGTATATCACAATAGTTAGGCAACAGCTCGAAACGCAATCTCCCACAGCTCATCAACCACCCAACCTTATTTGCACCGGTCACTCCTATGACGTCACCATGCTAACATTGGTGCGGCCGCGAGTGGTAATCTGCCCTAAAAGTGCAATCCTTGGCGTTGGTTATGAGGGCACGAGAAAATGCTAAATCATGACGTCTCTTTTAAAGGCATCACTGGCAGACTGAACATCGCTATGAAGTTGGCTGCCTCCAATTCAACAAACAAGCCTTATTCGCGCCACTGCCAGCTGCTCAAATGCAGTTTTTACAGACTGTTTTCTTGTGCTCGTTGACGTGTGCCTATACACAGGATCGATTGTTGGATCCATTGAAGTTCACGTATCAATAATTATTGAACGAGAATGATGAAATACCGTTAGCTATATTGACTGCCTACTGCCTGCCCAGTTTGCTCTCATGTTCCCACCAAAGCCTTTCTCTCAAAAGGGTTCACAACAACATTGTTGGTTAAACATTCCAGAGTGGACCACACTTGAACCTCTGTTGATTCTGTCAGGTCTGTCATCGATCTCACATCTTCTATTCACCCATATCTGTCTCGGTGTCGCCCCAATTGGGACATCTGTGGCATTATTTAACGCCCAACAACACTTCTCACCACCCTCCTTTTTGTGGTGACCTTGATCATTTTTAATGTCTCCTGTTCGAAGACTCCCCAACGGAGTCGTCGTGACTTCGCAACCCGTGTTCGACTCGGCCGAAGTGGAGGCTTTCGTGGGAGGCCTAATCACCTTCACCTTCACCAACAATACCGGTGTCCCTACTACCGCTACCGACGGCATTGCCACGATTCAGGATCCCAACGGATTCACATACAAGTGGCGTATGACCTCTGATGGGAAGGATCCCGCCTCTTTCGAAACTCATCTCCTTTGAAACTGCCTGGACGCTGGAAAGTGTCCGTGGTTTTTCTGGGTAAAAGTTCGGACGGCAAATACACCGAGATTAAATCCACTTTTGAGAAATATCTGCGGGCGGTCCAGAGACCGAACAAATAGAGTATGTTTCCGTTCTGCCAGAATAATCCCTTTGTTTCTCAATGCACTGAGACTCGACGACCAGTTGACTAATGTTTATCTCTCGCTAGCTTTTCTCTTTTGATACTACCGATTGGAATTGGAAGACGATCTTATCTTTGTTCTCTCTTCTCTGTGGTCTATGTTCATGATATTATCCGATGATGCCCGACCACTGGAGGGGTTTTGCTCGTGTATCATGGGACTTATGATTGGAAATGCACTTGTCAACTGGTAGACGTCAGACTTTCTTTCACCGAATACATCCCTGTTTAAGTCCATTCACACTATTTTGCTTCGAGTCCAATTGATTGTAATGTTGTTCTTGGAATTGACACTACTTCTTCAACCCAGGTTACCCACTATTCTTACTGGATACTGTCCGGCTCAATGCCACCCTCAGAACTAGCAGACGATGACCGATCGCAACAGCGAGCGTTAGATGATTTAACAGGTTCTTGTCTTTAGTCTGGTACATGCGATACATTACCAGCCCAGGACTGTCACCCCCTGGGTTGACATATGTGTAGACATCTTAGTTTCCTACCATTTTCGACCTGATCTGTAGTTAGGGTAAACCTGCAATGGTAAGTTCCCCCAACATAATCTATGTTAACCATCGGCCTTGAAGATGCAAGAGAGGATGGATCGTCCTCACTACTGGTGATGGAATCCTGCTTCCACTGCTCTCGGCACTTCCATCGATCACTTTAATCCCATCAGTTATACGGGGTTTTTGACTTCACTGGTACCTCCGGTTGTGTTCTCTGCTTCCCACGGACTTTGAACTGAGTTTCACATTTCAATTTCTAAAGCGGCCATGTCCGCAATGTGTAGCCAACTACATCTAAAGGGCTCCACAACTACGATCGTGTGTGCTCGTTAAGGTGGTGTAGACGTAGACAGGGAGACAGGGTAATGTTCGAGACATACTTTCTGGTGACACTGTGATTATTGATCAGGGAAGATATGACGATATAATGTTGAGCAAGTCCTTGGATCGTTATGGAAACGTAGGAGCAATGAAAATAGGTGAACGTGATGATATAATCAATGCCTGACTCTTCTAAGTTCTATCGCAGCCCCCTGAAAGGTCATCCCGACATACTTGCTCAACACCGACCCTAATGACAAACATGGCCAAGCCAAGACGGGTTTACTTCAAACTATACCAGAAGGGGCGTCCAAACAGCCTTGGTCTACCACATAATATGTAGCATGTTAGCCCAGAGTTGGGCTATCCAGCCAATCAATGCAAGATGCTGGTGTAGATACCAGGAAAGCGCCATCCCAACACGCAAGGGCAGCTTCGGCTGCAACCAGATCAATTTCCTGTCGACCTAGATTCGCCTCCATCATTGCTTTGCTCCGTCCAATTGGGCCTGGAGACCTAAGGCTACATGGTCGACAGTGTTTTGTTTCTCGACCCTGAAAGCTCTGACGCCTCCTTGTCTGCGATCGTGGTGAGCACCTATCGCGTCAAGCTTCGGCCGCTTGGGCTTTCGGATAGCCGATAATTGGGCTTGGGGCTTTGCGACTGCACCGGCGATGGGAAAACGGGAATCGACGCCCATGTTTTGAGTGCAGTCGTAGCGCTGGTAACGCCAGGCTTGCGGTTGTAAGCCTCGTTTCTAGCCGTTCGCTTTTTGCCTCCCCTGTTTGTTTGTTGGGAAGCTTGGCTCTCAGGGACTTCTTCTAGCCTGTGGATTTGGATAGAACGATGAGAAGTGATTCAGCATCGAAAGGAACGGTGCTACGGAGAAGAGACTTTGCAATCATTGTTATATACTTATGACAAGTGACAGGTCCTGTGATAGCGCTTGTGATAATCATCCGATTCAAACCATTGTTGCCTATTGGCAAACAATCATCTCATGTTTCGTTTTGTCCAGATGATTATTGTTCCACCCTTCTTCCAGCCGATCAACAATCCATGATTGCGTAATCCTTATTACTCACGCAATCGGACTTCGAGATGATCAGGCTGAGTTACGCTGGTTTTGATGTCCCCTAAATTCACTACTAACTTGCACAATGATTCGTTAAATGGGCTCGTTTTGTTTGACTCCTTAGAAACAAGCAGCCCGGAAAGATATCCGCGGGCTGTTACCGGACTCAATTTCATGATTGGCAGTATCTTGGGGCTGTTATGAGGAGTAGTAATCTGTTCATTGATCGGAACAAAAATAGCAATTGATCGGATACTGTTTGAGTTGTGGTGGAGATCATTACCTGCAGAACCTGGGGCTGACTAAATGCTTCGACGCCACCAATGGTACTACTCACTCGTCAAATCTCGTCGGATCTCAGATATCATCGCACAATGATGTTCTCCTAGGACGCAGACGAAGGTAAACATGGCTCTAGAAAACTTAACCACGCTCTGTAGTGTCCTTTCCTCAGTCTCTCTTCTCATCCGTACCGTCTAGATGTAGAGCAAATTTGTTTCTGGCTCAGAGCAACAGAAACTTCTATGACTAGGTATTCCGTTCTGTGAGTTCGTCTTATTCACAGGCTGTGTAGGAGTCACAGGAGAAGAATGTTGCAAGGCCGTGCATTTTATGGTATAACCGGGAATATTCTTTAAACGACATTACCACTGGTCATTAATAGTGCTTAGTGATCATAGGGTTATCCATATCATAACCCTACGGAAGACCGTTTAGTTACTGTCTCACAGATTGTGACGGATTCCAAGAGTTGGTAAGTTGCCAAACGATTGGACGTATTGTTCAAATCACTCTTGAAGAACATTACCCCTCATTACGGCTCAACAAAGATGTCAGCGGGAATACGGAAACTATGTAGGTTTGATGGCCACAAGAAAGAGTATTTTTCGAGTTGGCAGAAACTAAGGGGAATTTTGTGAGCTGGACCTCGGGTCATATCTTGATTTTCGAAAAGTAGCTTGACTCCGGTGGTAGTAGTGTGTCGGTATAGTAGAACTGGTGACCAACATATAGGCATCTCCGTCAAGGTGAAGGCTGTGAGCCTATGCCTTCCTAGCCCTACATCTTTACTCATGGCAGCATTATTTCCCAACGGTATTTCACAAATAGTAGACTATCATTGAAGAGCACTTACAATAGTCATTTTGATAGTAAGTAGTTGAAAATTAAACACTAAGTTACTGGTCTCGTAGAACCGACCTCTGGGTTACTGATCCGTGGTCTAAAACACATGACTTGTGGACGTAGTCAGCGGCCTTATGGTATAAAAATTGAGCGAAGAAGAAAACAAAACAAGAAGGCCAAACCCAAAATCCCCCCCTCAAAGTTTGTAGGAGGGTAATCGTCATCCATGAAGAATACGGGAAATCGGGTCCCAGCATCTCCGTCGCGGCATCCTCACATGCAGGCAGAAAGCGAGAACTTTTGAGTCACCCCCGTTTCCGGCTGACTGGGCCGGAACCGTGGGTACGAGAACGACTTTCCGTATCCCGGTGCTTCCGTCTGCAGAATCAGACGCTCTTCTCCGAGCGGTAGCCCATCGTACACCTTGGACCATGTTGGATGCTCCACGGCCAAGATTGAGCGAATGAACGGCACTACGCTCGGGTAACACTTGGTCGACTCACCAAGACTTGTTGGCACTATCAGAACGTGCTTCAGATTTGGTAGGGACTGAAGGAAACGTCGATGGTCGGGTCAGTGGGATTATGATTGTTGGAGTCCCGGAACCAAAACATATAAGCGAGGGTGATCGAGGTGATACTTTCACACCCCCAGAATGGCGTTTTCCGGAGTTTCTCAAACGTCCAACCAGCCCGACGCGGATCAACCCCGAAGGTGATGTGCCGCAAGATCTTGGATTCTGCCGATCCAAAAAGTCCTTC
>JAJNMT010000011.1:0-15873 GCA_025685495.1 Huntiella abstrusa
TTCAATACAACTGAGGTGAAAGCTGTGAATGTGCATGTACTGGCCTCTTCCCTGTATGATAGATACTCTCTGGTGTCTGCGCTGTTCAATCTGTAACAGACACGGCGTAACATCTGGTATATAGACTCTGACAAAATAAGCATTACTGGCAAAGTCAAAAGACTCCACTTATCTTTGGCGCAGTGGTATGCTGATATCTCACACTCAGTCGTCATGTCTAAGCCACATTTAACTGGATCAGGCAAACTAAGGAGAAGCCGGAAGATAGCTGACTGTCGTGAAGATGGCTATATACATACTATTTCTCTGGTAGATGATTCGTACATCTTTGCTTTCCTTTTTTATCGTCATTACTCTTATGCCAGTTGGAGCCTATAGAGAAACTCGTCACGTTGGGTGTATATGTGCATCCATCCACCAAAATAATCAATATGCGGTGTACGCACATCCATATGTATGTTTCGGTGTTTCGGCTTTTATCAAGCTGTTGTGCTTCACAAAAAACATGAAGTCAGATGTGCAGTGAATGGTCTGCCTCGGCTGGCAATTACACGCTGTGTTCACCAATGGAGACGAATCGAAAGTCTTCTAGCTCGGTACTTCTTACGCCCCCAAAGAAATATGCTGGGGCATTCTCCCAGAGGCAAGAACACGCGAAAATATTGAGGCTTGCAGTAGCAAGTCTGGCCTCCTATAGAACAAACATGCTCCCTCGGAAGTAATCTACGCACTTGGTAATCAGCCTGTTTCGAATCGCATGATGCATAAGCGGTCAAGGTGACGGGCCAACTTCTCAAATGACAATCACGATAGACCTAGACAAAGACAATTGAATGATTAGAGGATATCATCGAGGATACTAATCGTGGGCATTTAGCAAGGTCCTGATACCTGATCCCGCTGCTCCCAAAGGGAAGATGCAACTTCGAGGCAGCCAAATCAATATTGGTTTTGTCTTTCTAGAAGTTTCATAAACACTGGGTATACCTGTATTTGTGATCATCTTTCGAGCTGAAATATACCACCAGACGAATTGGGCGTAAAGATTCGTCCTAGATCATGTAATGACCCCGCAACCCTCGTGAGCAGAAGCCAATAATTCAGCTGATATCACCCCGTCCACGGTTGATCAATAATCCGAGTCTCGTCTAGATTCTCGAACTTATCAATAATCAAACTGATCACCAGGTGTTACCCCTGATTACGCTCATAACAGGCGTATGCACTGTGCGTTTGCAGGCTTTAGCTACTGCGGTTGATCCCGAGAAAACAATTTGTTCTCGTCTTGATGCCGGATCAACATCTTCTACACCGATATATCATGGTACCACAACGAGAACATCAGTTCTTACTATACTTGGAGAAGATAGTACGTATGTATGTACATATGTACATGTGTACATGCATGTGCACTAGTACATACATACTAGACCACACATATGTGTCTGTAGCATCAAGGAGTCGGCAAGTTCGCCCCTGGCCATATCACCTGACTCTTGACCCATGTATGTACATACATCAACTTTTACCACCAGGGTGATACCATGTTCCGCATGTGTTACGTCATTGGCCTTGGTCATCTCGGGTTATCTAGTATGAACCACGCGCATACAACATACCTAAATTATGAAATGCATATCTCCATAATATGACCGCATAGGCTGCAACGTCCATTTTCATACCCATTAAATGGTCTCTCCAATTCTTTGCCACTACCACTACCTGATTGAACCATCACTCCAAGAAGTTGTATCAAGTTTACCCTGCCAAGACATAAGCCGTTGGGCTGTGTATGTACAGTAAAAGTCCGATCGGATGGGAATCCTGAATTTTTAAGTTTTGATCGTCCCGCTCGCTAAAAATTACTGGATTTCTTCTGTCGAAAAGTAGTTTAGCGTACTTCCTATTAGATGGGTATATAAGGGTTTACGGTGGCGTAGCGGGGGTACCCCAGTGTGAAGAATGTTCTATCACCGTTCTTTTTCTCTGTGACCGCTTATTCACCCATCTAATAGGAAGTACGCTAAACTACTTTTTGACAGAAGAAATCCAGTAATTTTTAGTGCGCGGGACGATCAAAACTTAAAAATTCAGGATTCCCATCCGATCGGACTTTTACTGTACATCTGCCGGCCCGATTTGCGATACGGGAAAAGAAGGACCCACATTTCCCGTCCCGCCAGTCTTGCCCCGTGCATCAAAGTGGGGCCAATGTGTGGATCGGGAATAAAAGGCAGAGACTGGGATATTATGTAGGGCGCTCCATGCTGTAACCTCACTGTGCAAAAGCTCCATAGACACATTCCTACTATCACATGCGCATGCTTCGGGCTATCATACTGTGAACACTCTATCGTAGGCCTAAATGTGTAATTCGTATGACATGTTCTGGTAATGGGCGTGGATAGAACGGTTGTTTGGTTGGCTCATTGGCAATCCCATATCTGACAAATTTGCACCTTAGTAGAGCGCCGAGTCACTGTTTGTCAAAAATACAAACGAAGACATTAATTAATCAAGGATACGCAGACAGACGAGGTGATCAAACAAAGAGCTGACAGCATGATGCAACCGCCAAACGGGTTGCTTGTGAAAGTACAAAGATATGGTATATGTGTAGTGGTATTGGAACTCGTACATACATACCTCTAACTCACTCGGTTCTAAAGAACTATCGGTTGTAGGGCTTACTCTATGATAAGTTCATGTCTCCATCCTGCGACGAATTCCGAATGCCTTAAACTCACGAGCCGGCCATTTTCGATGAAGGAAACCTCACCAGTTTGAGTCACATTCTGGACTAAGCATGTAAGACTGGTGGAATCCCTCAACTACAAGAGATTTATCCCAAGTTCGTTGTTGGCTGTATTAAACCACACATTACACCTTTTCTTTTCCTTTTTTCCAGCTCATTTCACCTCCTCTTGGGGCCAGCCTGATCGATTTCTGGCACGCTGGCACCTCTCGACCCCTAAAGAGCATTCTTCATTGGATAAAAACACTTAAGGACATGCTGAAGCCCTCCGCCGGCACTCCGTCGCGTTTCCTGGAAGAGGGTTCCGCGCCGGATGTGTCTCGTTTGTGTGTGTTGTTGACCAGTCGATACTGGTTTCGTCGAAGGAGGATATTTCCTGATATGGAGGAACAAAGAAAAGTTTTTAATTACCGGTATCACGATGGTTTACAAAAACAACATCGTCGACAAAGCATAGGAAGAGGACAAGAGCGTTGTACGCCGCTCCCGCGCCGTAATGGGATTCAAGCCGCAAGCTGACACCCTCCGCAAAAGGTTGATTTATTTCGACACCCACAAAGATAAATGCCAAAGTTTTGCGGGAAGGTTTCACAATACATGCATCGTCAAGCTCCTCCTGGTGTTCGTCACCGGGCTCTAAGTTTGGTCATAGGAGGGTTCCTTGGCGAAATGCACTCGCATCTCCTCACCTCTCAAGACTGACCCAAGGGACGACACCTTTGTGATCAGACGCGCCGGGTGAGGTCGTCGTATTGATAGTTAGCTCTGTTCAGGTAGGCAATAAATAGAACAACAACAACGACAACAACAACCCAAAAGACTCTAACGAGGTTCCACTCGATATTATCATCATGATCATAAGTCCACCTATTGACACATAAGTAAAGCCCTAAGTCTGCTTCGGGACTTGTGCTGAAAGGAGGGTAAGGCCACGGCCATTCAATAAGAACTTTCTCCCGTCATAGTCTCTCTGGCCTCCACAAAAGCTCAACGCAATTGCTTTGGTGGGCTCGCTGTCGAAGGGCTTCACCTGATTTATGGCACGCGGCTGTGAAGCTCGTGGTTTCGCGCGAACATGATTGTAGCTGAGAGGTTACATCCTTTGAAGAGGCGTGGGTGGTACAAGAGTCTTGTGTCCCTTTTACAGCAAACAGTAACTCGTTGAAACTTTCCGTATCTGACAAAGGACAAGGCATCGTAAGCACATGTGTAACATATGCCCCGTCGTAACCTGCCTCGTTGATAACCAAAACGTATCACAGGAAACATTTACATTGACTGTACAACCGATAATCTGCTGTGTATCGCTGGGTTTTAGGTCACTGTACATTCCGTCTCGTCCACGGCTATCGCCAGTCATGCAATTTGCTATAAATCAACTTCAATGGTGCAAGATATTCTTCGCGGACATAAACCTCTTGCACAATCCATGCGCCAGACCAACTATCGTTATCAAAGACGGGACGACGATTGATCCAGTTGGCCTTTGTGAATGACGTCGCCGGCTGACATCGATTACTTCATTTTCTCTTGATTCAGTGAGGCCTGCAACAGACGATTAAAATCTCGCGAAATGTGAATAATTTCGGGTTGAACTGAACCGAGTCATGGGGTCAGCTGTTCGGCCTTTTTGAAAACCTCCCCCATCAGCTGAACATGACTGGCTTTTTCTTCGTCATCTTCCTGGTTATTACACACAGCATCGATCCGTACTCGCGTTATGTTTCTCTTGCGACGCATGTATCGCAGAGCTGCCACGAGGATTTCGCTGCTCCCGGTAGTGCCAGAATCATATCATATGGCATATGTTCCTTTTGAGGTGCCCAGGCATCTGATAGACGCGTGTGTTACCCTACTTCTGACGGAAAATGGTGCGTCGATATGCAACAGCGCAGCGGGTCTAGCCCCTTCCCGGGTAGTAGTGTAACGATGGGGATTTGGGTTGTAATCTCTGGTTAATTGTTGATGAACGTATGACAACGGGCCAAGTGACCCACGCACTTTTAACGCTGTGTTAGGTAACCCAGCCCGAGTAACTCTCCGGTAGCTAGATTGGTACTTGTATTCCGGCGGGGCTCTGGTCTCATCCGGGAATGCTTTCGTGTCTAGCACCGGAGCATACTCATCTGGCTGCCCTATACGTAGTCGGCGCCTAGTGTTCAACAAAACTCTAACCATAAAGCAACACTCTGACCATAACTGATATTTGAGACTCCATGATACTGAAATACTTTCGAGCCACTTGCTATGTTCCCAGCATGTTTCTTCACCCACAAAGTAGAGTCCTGGCCTAGAGGAAAATTAAAAATGTATAAAGAGAACACCGTGTTGATAGTGTGATCCTCTATCAATCAATTCAAGTGACAGTAGTGAACATTGCACAATTTGAATAATCTTGAATGTATGCAGGTGATTGCTCCTGTGGTCTCAGGCATAAAGCGGGGTAGCTTCAGGGTGGTTTGATGATAGGTCGCGTTGAAGCATGGCGAAAAGTTAAAGATGTGTGCCTCCTATGTACCTTGATAACTATATATCTACAAAATGAAACTTACCGCGAGTCAAGCTATCTACTAGCGGGATATCAGTATGATGTGTATGTTACTGTGGCTAGTACACCCGGAGTAGGCTATGTGAACAGTACTTGACTATGATGTCATAGTGGGTCACCAGCACCTTACAGTATGTTGACGTACCACCTCTTGAGTGAAAGGTTGTGATACTTTAACTCGGAAAAGTGTTGGTTTAATAGATTCACTACATCAAGTCTATCTCATGTATCGTCAACATGGTCCAATCTGGTGACTCCAGCTAGACTGATTAATGGGTCAAGGTCATGAGGTCTTTTCCCAAGAAACCGCCAGGGGTTCTAATGTTCAACCTGCTCGTCGTAAACGTACTTTAGTATATGACGTCGCGAGTATTGTTTTCATCGCTATTGCACATGTATTTAAATACGCATCTACATATGGTTACACTAACAACTTCAAATCTCCTAATCCTTAGGTAATCTTATGTACGGCGGAGACTCCATTGCAACAGTCAATAAGGTGAAATGTCAAGGAGTGGCATTCTCGTTATCTACTCATTCCAGTCAAGACTTCTGTAAAGATATGAAATCGAGCAAGTCCTGGATCGTTATGGGAACGTAGGGTTAATGAAAATAGGTGAACTGTAATAAATGTATAGATGCTTAGTCTTCCAAGTTCTATCATAGACTCCTGAAACGTGCACCATAACAACCCTAATGACGTCACCAAGCCAAGACGACTTCACCTCAAACTGTGACAACTTCACTGCAGTCTAGGCTGTTAACCTCCAAAACTATACTATATTATATCCCGTCTTCGATTCAGAAGATCTCATAGCAGAATAATGATTGACAAAGATTGTAGCCGCGTCGGATGGGTTAGCCCTGGAGTCGTAGACTTTCTAAGAGAGATAGTCCTGGTCGTTACGCGCGTAAGGATATTGGTAGCTGGACTATCTCTGTCCCTAGAGTCAGATAAGATAAGCACAGCTACTAGATCTGTCTACATCAAATCTTCTCCTGGACTGTGATTCCTGTGAAAATTATCCGTCTTAATATGTGTGTGCTTTTTATAATAGTACTTCCCGTGACACTACTTCACCATACTGCTTACAGATATACTGGGTTGTCAAATTGACATTGGCCACGAGTAACGTATCTGATTTTGGGTCATGGGAAAGATATCATATCAAAGCTCGCGCTCTCCAAGTCGATTTAAAGATCATGAGTATCCACAAAAACAGCGTCTCGAAACATCTGACTCTCCGATGGATCGCTACCATCGGAATTACTACCATCGGAATTGCTCTCTTCAGTGCAATCAGCGCTTAAAATCCTAGTAGCCTCCTGGCGGGATCGTTGGCTCTCATCGTAATATTTGGTGTTTTCAAGGTCATTCACTATCTGTGACGGTGAGAGAGGTCGGGAGTCTTCTAATGGTGTTTCGATCGTATGGTAGTCCATGTGTCTAAATGGGTTGCTGTTGGAGCCCAAGCCTCTGATTGTAGAAGATGATGAGTTCTGGGGGGAATTTATGGCGCAGCGTGTATCTGAAGGAAGCCAGTGTTGACGAGATGTAGAGTCCAGTGTTCCTCTTGGTCGATCCGCCCCTGGCAAGTCCAGGTCTTCCGTATTGCGCATTTGGCTATGACTGGGCCGAACAGGACTGTCGTTACTAAATGCGCGCTTTCGTTGAGATCCATTATGTCTGGACCTCCTTGAGTTGATAACCGATTCTATACCGACAACCTCCCAGTCATTTGGCTCATGTTCCTCCCAGTCATTTGGCTCATGTTCTACCTTGTCTGCATCCGTGAATCGCAACTCAGGGTCAGACTTCACTACAACGAAACCGTAAACTCCGTCATTTCCCCTTCGTCCTCGGGTCCTTTGACGTGATGAGACGGGAGCTCGAGTCCTCTCACGACGAGTGTTTTGGTCCACGAGATGAACGTTCGGGGTCCATGTAGAGTCGGCTGGATTATTGCCCTCGTGTGATTCATCGTGATAATCACGGTAGTCACTATAATGGCTAATATACTGCTGACTGAAGGTTTGTCTATGAATGACGTTCCGTGAATGCTGCGGAAATTCGGCCGGCTCGGCGTATCTATGAAGCTGCGGTTGGGAGCCATAATGAGTCGTGACATATTCTTCTTGTCGAGACACTGTAATATTTGTCAGCAAGTATGTTAACTAATACGAATGGAAAGCTGATTACCAAAAACAGTTGTAAGAGAGGCCACCTGGGTAGGCTCTGGCTCTAGATCATGGCGGAATATCTCTTGATAATTGGCATTGCTAATGTTCAATAACCTGCGTCTATCCATGGCAAAAGATTGGATCGGTGTATATTGAGGATATTGTTGGAAACGATAATGCATAAGTTCCTCGTTTGTGTCGGCTCTCGACGTTTTCGAATACGCATGCTCTTATGAAAGCTTTGATTGCATGCCTTCTTTGCCTGAAAGATAGAATTAAAGGCAAAAGTGCCGAATTGTTGGAGTCACATTGGAGAATCTCAAAGCCATGTTTACTGGATGAACTACACAGCGAGACCAACAGTATTTTGGTATTACGGAGTAGGGTGTTGACTACTGCGCGGGGCGTGACTAGACAGACGATAGGTCTCATGTGTACCACTAGGAGTTATCGCGGTCATCGCTTACACACTGACGTGAAAGGCAAGCAGAATACTATTTTGTCCAAAGATAACGATGCCTCTGTCACATTCCCAAGTTCAGAATCACCCCCTTGCAGCTAGAAGAGATAAAGAAACTGATATGACGTCAATGTGTATATACCTACAATGTACATATGTATGTAGGTACACACATATCTATATATAGTTAACGGACAGTCGGAATAGAATCCTCTGATTCCATTGCCCTTTCGGTCTTCGGGGGACGAGATATTGCCTGAATGGTATTGTATTTTTACAGGAATATCATTTCAAAGTCCTTCCGGGCGTTTCAGATATCTGCTCAAACCAGGGTTCCTCGTCAAATTGCAGTGAATCTCATCCAACACAAGATCGCATCCTTCATAGCTGATTCAGGTTATTGACTAGGTTATCAGGATATTTAACAATCTCATGGCTGGGGGCGCGTGTGCTCATGTGCATTCAGGCAATTACATTCTAAAGTTGGTCTGGGTCCGAAACCTAAAATTTCCTCAATATGCCTTTTCACTGAAGGGAAGTCCATACAACATGAAATAATCCCTTGTTCTGTAGCGAGCCACTTTGTTCTGCCTTTGCCGGGCACAATGTAGCCTCGGTGACACAATATCCCGGCAAGGCAGACTTGTGATAGTCGTTCCTGTGAGTGAACCGGTGTAAGTGCCAGTGCATATGTAATTGTATATCCACACTTTATCTAGTGACTTCAATGTCGGCCGAGTATCCTCCCGAGGTATCTACAGTTCCCCACTGGTTTCTAGAATCCAGCTTATCACCTGTTTTTTTCTTATGACAAAATACATGTGAATGTATGTGTGCACACTCATGTCCCCCCTTTGCATATAGTTTGCCGCGCGACCCTGTGACACGGTATTTCGGTTCATGGGTATCGGTTACCTCTTAGTTCACTGGTCAAAGTTTCTAATCTATGAAATAATCAACACACATTTCACTTGTACAAAGGATAATCACTAACATACCAGCATATTATGTTATCTTTGTGTAGCACCAAAGTTACATCGAGACTATAGTGGCTCAAAAAGCAAGGCTTAAAGTACGTCTTGTCTTTAATGTTATGAATCAGGCATGCACATAGCGTATGCACATAGCTATATCTTTGGGATTTCAATCCTTGATACACCCTCTCAGCGCTTAACAGACTCAATCTTGAAACTGAACAAGATCCTGCCACCTAGCATATGCCAATCAAGTCCACACCATGTTGAATTTTTCTGGGGTGGCCTTATCACAATCCCCAAAACAGTAGTTTTTGGCACAAATAGTTTCCTCCAAAGGCTTTGAGCTTCCTGCACTGATCGTGAGGTGGGCATACTGAGTGGTTGTGTGGGAGGAGGGCTTCGGGCTGGGTTTCGAGGCGTGACATACTATTTGGAATCCATCTTCGTCCATCTTCTTCTCTTTCTCAGCCTGGATAGCGGCGCTTGGGGTAGTGGTGTATGGCGAGGTTGCCATGAGCAGCCTGTTGGAACTGGGGAGGCCAGGGGGATCATTCTTGGTCTTCTTCTGGGGCTTGGAGACTTTGATCTGGGTGTCCGTGGCTTTGGCTTTAGACTTCTCTGCTACTTTCGTGTAGTTTGCAGGTTTAGTAGTGTTGCTAGTGGTAGACTTCCCGGCCTGTGTCTCAAGGGTAGGTGCCTTGTTCAGAGTGGTGGAGGTGATGGTGGTAGTGGAGGGCTCCGAGATGGGTACGGGCTCAGATAGTTTACTAGTAGGGGTGGTGCGCAAGTGCTCCGCCAAGTTGATTTCGGGGAGACCCAGGTTCAGTGTCAGTGTATGGACCGCGTTCCAGAGTGGGTGACGTTTTTTAAGAAATCCTATGACCGTCACTGCTGGAGTATGCATTTCATGGTATGCCTCTGGTGATTCGGCCATGGGAGGGTCCTCCGGGAGGTCCATGGCTCCAAAGAGAGTGGTGCGTCTCCGGGAGGAGCTGATGTGTGTGGGTGGCGAAGATCCGAGCTGACGCGAGACATCTGACCTGCACTCGGTGGTGGGTACGGGGTCAGTGGCTGCCGACGGGAAGAGGTTGAATTTACGGTGGTGGCGACTTGTGCATTGGAGTGATGGTCGGGAAGTTCGACACTCTCGGCGCGTACGGGTTCCACGGTCTTGAAGACTAGCGGAGATGCGTCGGCGTCCGAGTCCAGCTCGATGCGTGCGCTGCGGGGCGGACTTCTAGGAGGTTGTTTTGAAGGTTTAAAAGAGCTTCCTCGGCCTCAGCCTGTAAGTCTCTCGGTTCAGATACGGCGCGCGCCATCGTTATACGTCGGCGTGTTGGTATCGGGTGCAGTGTGTTCGTGAAGGTATATATGCATATAGCTATGACTATGAAGGATCCCAAGAAAGAAGACAATCGTATGGTACCCTACTGTCCGAATAACATTGATATGTATTCAGATATCACAGTCTAACTCTAGTCATAGTACCCTCGAGGTTAGAACAATGCTTAATAGATTATGTGTGTTTGTATGGATTCTCACATGATGGACTTCTTCATGTCACGGGCCTTGGTTTTACGATGTAACATCTACTACCGAAATGTATACGGCATCTGAACAGCTTGACCATAGGTTTCACACAACACATCGAATGTTTTATGACAAGCTACGGTCCATTTTTGTTTTTAACAAAGACATTGGGTTTCTTCACAATGGTACACAGTTAAAATATATACATTAATTACAACATGGAGTAGTCAGGGAAATTTCTCTAGTCGTCATATACATACATCAGCTCGGTGGTGAGCTTGACGCTGTTACATGTGTCGCTCATCACATGAACATGTTTACTTCCGGGACCCTCACTCGTTACCAGTGCATGTGACATGTGCTAGGGTTACCGTTATCTGCAGGGTTAGATATACATGCAGTGTATTGAGCTCAAAGACGTCATACATACGCATCTGCCAACACTTCCTTGATTCTGTATATTTTACCTGTTGTTCCTTTTCTTTCCGAAATTTAACTTTATCGCATTTCATTCCACGATTCACGAATTAAACGCCCTGCACGATAACCCGATACTTACCAAACACGAACCACCTTTGTTTTCCGAATTGATTGGCTAACGCTACGAAGATTGCCCGCCCTCCATCATTCATCGCGTTTACCTATTGAACCTTCATATCCTACCGATCGTACACAATCAACACTAATAAGCGCTTCGAAAATACCTTTGAATTTCTGCGCCCGTGTATGGATTGGTCGCGCCAATAGTCAACAATGGGACAGGCGTTTTCTTTAGCGACGCCGACGGCCGGGTCTGCCGGCGTCGATGTTCCCGAGATGGCTGAATTCACGTACCAGAAAAGCATGGGAAACGCGCAATTCATGAAGAGTATTCGCGCAAGCCATAGCGAGGCGACTGTTCTCATCAAGATTCTCGTAAAGCCCTACACGCCAATGTCTTTGGCGCAATATACAAGGGAGATTCTGCGTAGGTGCCTTTCATGGTTTTTGTTCATAATGTTTTCTATAGCGCACATGCTAACCCGTTCTGATCTATGGCGTCCCAGGACAACGGAATTTACTGGCTGATATACCAAACGTCTTGACCTTCCAATGTCTCGTAGAAACCGAGACTAACGGCTACCTTATTCGACCTTTTCTCTATAGCTCTCTATATGATCGCCTGAGCACCCGCCCATTCTTAGAAGACATTGAGAAAAAGTGGTTGGCATTTCAGTTGCTTCACGCGCTACGTGACTCGCATGCGAAAGGCGTTTTTTCACGGTGACATCAAGGCCCAGAACGTACTGGTGACTTCATGGAACTGGCTGTACTTAACCGACTTTTCCTCATCATATAAGCCTACCATGCTTCCGGAAGACAACCCCGCCGACTTTTCCTACTTTTTTGACACATCTGGTCGCAGAATCTGCTACGTGGCACCGGAAAGGTTTTATCCTTCGGGACCGCAACCACCACCAGAAGGCAAACTTGGGTGGGCTATGGACATTTTTAGCGCTGGATGTGTAATTTGCTCAGTTATTCCTCGAGACGGAACTATTCACATTAAGCCAACTTACAAGTACCGAAGGGGGGAGTATGACCCAACGAGCACTGTTCTTGGGTCCATAGCCGACCAAAATATTCGAGATATGATTGCACATATGGTTCAACTTGACCCAGAAAAGCGTTTTACGGGCTTGATAAATACTTGGAGTCCTTTCGAGGAACGGTATTCCCAGAATACTTCTACACCTTTTTACATGGATATATGCACCGTATAACGAATTTGTCACATACTGCTACTTCATCTTCATCAACCCGTGGAGAAGGACACGAGAAAGTTATGCGACGTCACCTCGCAGAACCAGATGAACGAATCAATTGCGTATGGCAAGACATCAACACGATCAATTCGTTTTTTGACGGCACTGCCATCTCAGGCAACCCGCCAGTTAAAAACGAGTCCATTGTATCGTCAGCGCGTGCGTCATCTCGGCTAAGCCTCTCTCAATTTCCAGTCCATTTGCATGTTGCCAATGAAAGCCGAGAAATCACAAACAAGGCATCACCAAAACATAATGATGGGGCTTTGATCTTCCTCGATTTGATCACTTCAAGCTTACGGAACACTGCCGATCTGCGTCTCGTCTTAGAGCCTGTGATGTCATGCTGGCGTTGGCCGAACGTTTAACAGACGAGGCAAAAATGGATCGGCTGCTCCCATTTCTCGTTTGCTTATTTCAAGATGAATGTGATTTGGTTGTTATGGCCGCCTTGCGAAGTGTCGCCCAGTTGATGGCCTCGGTGAAGACAATCACGGTAATAAACTCACATATTTTTGTGGACTATATCATCCCGCCGATCCATCAGGCATTAAAGAATCCTCTACATCATCATTGGTGCGAGCTACGTACGCTTCCTGTATTGGCACCCTGGCCACTACTGCTGCCCGATTCTTAGAAATGGCGGCTACACTACATATGGACGGAGCTTCGTTTACTAAGGATGACCCTGATGTAGAGAGCGGATTGGACGACGAGCAAGTCGCCTTTGGAGAGATGTTTTGATAACGTACAATTACAATTGTATGTAATCTTTGAAACGTCATACCAAGCTCTTAGTAGAAGATGCCGATGTCCATGTTCGCCGGGCACTCCTCACTTCTGTTCCAGACTTGTGTCTCTTCTTTGGCCCCGTCGAATCAAACGATATCTTGCTTACTCATCTATACACGTATCTCAATGACGGCGACTGGATGTTAAAGGCTGCGTTCTTTGATACTGTAGTAAGTATAGCCCTATTGATCGGCGCTACAGCCTTGGAGGAGTTCTTGTTGCCGCTTTTGTTCAGGCCATGGTTGACCCAGAGGAATTTGTTGTTCAATCAGCCATTCATGCCTTAGCCCAGCTGGCCTCGTTAGGCTTATTCTCAAGATTAAAACTTTGGGAGTTGATCAACATAGTGGCTCGGTGTACCGTCCATCCGAACCTTTGGATTCGGCAAGCGGCCTCAGAGTTTCTCTCAATGGCTTGCCGTAGTCTGTCTGTGGCTGATGTGCAGTGTCTTATTGCTCCTACTATAGAGCCATACCTGACTACCTACGTGTCGCCACGGCTTGGCGAAATTGAACTTTTGGATCTATTAAAAGGCCCACTCCCACGACCAGTATTTGATCAGGCAGTCTCTTGGGCCACGCACACGGAACGAGGTCTTTTTTGGTCAAATAGTCCACGCGCCAAGCCACAAAATCAAACCGCTGGCATTTTTGCACTCAAGGCGGATATTCCTATTTCTCTTTCACGCATACAAACCAATGACGAGGACGAAAAGTGGATTGCCAATTAAGAAATCTAGGGCTTACTGATGACGATGATTTCAAGTTGTTGGCTCTCAGAGACTTTATATGGCGGTACGCACAAGGCAAGGCGCGAATTGGAGATTCCTCTGGGACAAGAACGCCTGTGTCGGCTTCTGCGAACAAGCCCCCACTTGATTTACTCACACCCACCGGAAATGGCGTAATTACACTTCGTGAAAATGGCGTCACTCCGCAGACTGTGTTCTTCGACGAGCCTTCGGTGGGAGATTCGGTGGTCAGCCCAACAGCCGAATCAGCATTAAAGTCCCCGTATACTATCGCAGACGCCCTAATGGATGCTTCTATGACTATCGAGGACACCCAGCGTGGGAAGAATGCTGCATCCCGGAGCGGTAGTCGGGCGCGCGCTGTGACACGAGATGATTCATCTGTTGTTCCTAGAGTCCATAAGGATACTAGTGACACAGCCAGCGTGTCTTCAAATCGGCAAACGCACCCAAAGTCATCGGCTTTGTCTCTCTTGGACCGGCGAGATATCAACAAGACCCCGGCTGAAACTGGAACTTCACCGACCATAGTATATGGCCAAGTCGAGGGCCCGTTTGTCACAGCAGATGTGCCACCAGCGGGTTCTAGTTTAGAACTTGCAAATGAGACTACCGGCCAGGCTGTGAACCTGTCTTCTGTCAATCATTCGTACGAAGGTAGTGACCCGAATATCCTAAACATGTTAGCTAAAATCGCTAGTCAAGCGGCTACGAGCCAATTGGCTGATTTCGGGCCCTACGTTCCGGCTATTGCCCAACGTCGAGGTATGGCGGTTCTTGGTTCGCCTGGAACGAAGTGGAAACCAGGCAACAGGCTTGTTGCCATGTTCGCCGAACACTCAGCTGCTATCAACCGGGTAGCCGTTGTCCCCTGACCATAAGTTCTTTGTCACAGCGTCTGATGACGGAACTGCCAAGGTATGGGATACGCTTCGTCTGGAACGGAACATCTCACAACGGTCTCGTTTAACCCACCGACACGCTGATGGGGCTCGTATTGTTGGACTATGCTTCCTCGAAGGATCTAAATGCTTCGTTACCTGCGCTACGGACGGGGCTGTTCACATTGTACGAGTTTGAAGTGGGCACCGCGGGTAGGTACGGCAAGCTAAAGCAGGTACGTGATTACCGACTCCCAGCTGGGGAGCATGCCGTCTGGTGTGATCACTTCAAAGTGGAAAACAAGTCCACTTTACTTTAGCTACAAACAAATGTCGAGTACTTGCCTTAGACATTGGGCTTATGGAGACTTATACGTTCTCCAGAATCCCGTACAACACGGTACGATCACTTGCTTCTTGCTGGATCGACGTCGCACGTGGCTGAGCACTTGGAACGTCACATGGGATTGTTGATATCTGGGATTTGCGTTTTCAGAATGCGCGGTGAAGTCTTGGGGTTACCAGGGAAGTCTTGTATTCACCGTATCACCATCACCCTGCCCGTGGCCACGGCAAATGGATATGTATAGCCGGAGGAACAGGTTTAGATGAGGTCACTACATGGAGCATTGAGACTGGGGAGTGCAGAGAGATCTACCGCATTCTTGGCTCACAAATGAGGACCGGAATCAAAGGGTATACCGCAAATCGAGGTAGACGATGATTGTTCCAAAGATCTGCTCGGATACTATGCCGCTAGTGTCGAGGTCGCGAGGGTACCAAGGACTGTGGCATACGGGCCTTGGCCATGGGGACTGGCGTATCTTCAAACGGAATGGATATCAAGCATGCATTATGCTCAGTGGCGGTACAGACCGACGTTTACGCTTCTGGGATATGGCAGTGATCGAGAATTCGAGTATCTATTCTGGCAGCGATCCTGGTGAAAAGGTGGAGTATTCAACCCTACACCAGGCGGGGTCTTGCGTGGTTGGTGTTGAGCAGACTCGCAAAATTACCGGAGGCTCCCGCGGGGCCGGACATAAGAGGAGGGGCAAGAATACGGTCGTCTCCAAAGAGCAGTTGGGTCTTCTACGTGTCATCTAGACTGCGTGGTTGGATGTGGCCATGCTAGAACGATCCATTCACGATGAGCATTAGCGTCGATCGGTCAGGCGTTGTCCATGTCTTTC